>NW_004624793.1:2056019-2157198 GCF_000247695.1 Heterocephalus glaber
TTTTTTTTTTTTTTTTTTTGCAGTTCAGAATGGGCTAGATTGCAATTCTGTATTTTACATTCTGTAATATAAATTAGCCTTCTCTTGTGGATAGATTAAAAGCTGCCTCATACCACTATTTTTAAATTAATAGTTTTGTTCTTAATTCCTGCTCAGCTTGTTATATATCTGCTACATTAGAGTGGCCAAAGTCTAACCTTGTGTGTGTTTGGTCATCAGGTAGCTATAAAAAGGGCAGGTGTATAAGTACCTGTGGCTAGAACGGTTTGTTATGTAACTTACTTGTTAACGTAGGTTGCCACTGTAAGATAATGCATTTCAGCCGCTGTGCATCGTATTAAATTTTCTAGCACCACACGTGAGTATGTTAATGGACTTTTGTTTTCTTCTCTTAATTGAAGTCTTGAGTTTTGGTGCCAAGTTACCTTTTCCATGTGTGTCCATTTCTGGCCTGTGTGATGACCATTAATATTTGCCATCGCTTGTATCTAAACTGAAACTCACAGGATCAGATCTCAGTTCTGACCACACGTTTGTGTACGTTACAGGATCTAAGAGTGGTGTTTGCTCCATTAGGCTAAGTTGCAGTGCCCTCCGTCTGTCCTTGGGAGAGCTTCCTTTTTGGCCTGTGTTCACCGCCTGCTTCACGGGAGGGTTTCTGACGGCGGAGGGGCAGAAACTCAGGAGGAGGCGAGGTGTAGCCTTACTTACCCAGTGGGTGATAGGACAGTTGAGTAAGGATTTAAAGTTAGGCCTCGATGTGACATTTTTTTTTGGTACTGGGGATCCAACTTGGGTCCTTGCACTTGTGAGTCAAGTGACAGAACCACTGAGCTAAATCCCTGGCCCTGCCTTGATATGACTTTGGAGAAAGACTTAAAAATGTGCTGTCTGCTGATATTAAGACCTTTTTACTTCTAACCCTGTAAAGAGCTTTGAGCCTCAGGTTAGTTTCACTGTTAGTATTTTGGCCACTTTGTGTTTTTCTGGAGAAAGTGGAGGATGTTTCCATATTGACCAGCTGGACCAATATAACTGGTCTCTCTTCTCTGTCTTGCATAGAAGTAAAAGACCTGACCTGGACACAGAAGCCAGAGCTGCCTTCACTCAGGGCAGCTTGGCTGGTCCACTGCATCCCTCACTGTGTAGGGGCTGGTACTCAGTGGCGGTCCAACCTCGGCCAGAGGGGCTTTCTGTGGGAGCCCTTTATCCCGACCTACCCAGGTGGAGTGAGCTGTGTTTGGTGACGTAGGACTTGGGTCCTGGGAGAAGCCACACTGATGGTAGGCTTCTGGGGAAGCAGCTGTAGCCTGAGAGAGCAGGTAGGACAGTCTTCCTTACCTCACCTGCAAGACAGGCACAATTGTCTGGAGTGATGGAAGTCTGAAATTGATGCTGACACTTGCCTTGATGCTGTAAAACTTGAGGCTGGATGTTTAGAAATTCTTAATTAAAATAGAGTAGTTAGTTTAGTTTGGTTCAAAATTGGTGACCCTGTATGATCCGCATTTTATTTATTTTCTTATGGAATCCTGCCTGGAAGCGGAATTTACACCAAGACATGCATCAGATGAATACACCTAACCCTGGTGTCAGAAATGCACTGCAAATTTGTCCTGGCAAAAACGAACCCAGATTTACTTTATTAGCCATTCATTTTGAATGTGTGGTTTCTCTTCATTGATTGCCTTCTTTGTCCTTTAGAATAACAGCCCTGTTAGGAGATTTGTTAAAATTATGTCTCTGATTAGTATTCTGGTGTTACAAATAGTCCGAATTCTGTTAATCTTCACAGCCTAGCACTTGCCGCCCTCATCCAGTTGTCACTGCTCGGCTGTGTCTTGCTTCTCTGCCCCCTACCTGGGGTGCATGCGCTGGGTGGAGGGGCCACTTCTGAGGTGCTACCGCAGGATGTCCGCCAGGCAGGAGCAGATGACAGGCTGACCATGCTCCAGAGCTCTTGGCAAATTGGGTTCAGAACTTTATTTTTCATAACTGCTTGACTAATATATAGATTCAGTATTTCTTTAACTACTGCTTTTACAGATAGTGCTTTCAAATTAAATCAACAATTTCTAAACCCCAGTGTCTTTCTCCTTTGCTAAATTACAGTTAGAGCATGTTAGGTATTTCATCAAACTCTTTGAATGATGCTCTTAGATTTTTTTTTTTGGTACTGGGGATCGAACTCTGGTCCTTGTGTTTGTGCAGCAGGCTGCGAAACCACTGAGCTAAATCCTTGGCCCTGCTCTTAGATTTTAATGTATGCAAATATAACTGGTTCAGTTGCAACCTCAAACTATTCTTGGTAATATTGAACTTGAAATGGAAACTTGGCACCAAATTTATTCAGGCAAAAACTTTTTCGTACAATCGTTTCTTCCTGCTGTTAAGAATATGCTTATAAAGCCTTATTATATTAAGTTTGGATACCAAAGGGTTAAAAATACACATGTATTTCTTTTACTTAAGATACTTTAGATGTTTGCTAATGTTTTGTACAAATAAACATTTAGTAATGTTTTTATCTTTTTTTAATGATTCCATTTATTTGCTTATTTCCATCTAGGAATAGTTACTAATGTATTTGTGATACAGCATACCAAATTTTAAAGTAACCAGAATCGTGAGTTGATGGTTTTTTAGTCCATACTGTTAAATTTTGTTGAAATATTGACATATTTGAATTGGCTTCATGCTGAAATGACAAGAGGGAGCTTAGAGGGCAGTGTTGAGAGCATCCGCGCGTGGTCAGGGCGTCGCGGGCCAGCAGCGTAGCTCAGCGACTGCCCAGTACCTCATGTGTGTATGTATTTTTAATCCAATGTTGCCTGCAAATGTGAACCCGTATGATTTATAAGTTTCCTGTGTATGAACCATTGCCCGTTTTAAGTCACACAGAAGATTCTGAATCTATAAAAACTACACATGTCAATGTTTTCCAGCTACGTAATTCGAATTGACTTGATTTTTTCAAGTAATCCTAGAGAGGGGGAGCATTCCATATAGAAACTGCTGAAACTGCCACAGGTGCTTCTCCGAAACCTTACGGTTGTGGCATTGAATGTTCAGTATCGCTTCCCTCTGCACACAAGGCATACTGTTGAGGTATTTGTTGCGGTGATTGGTTTTAATGCTAATCTAGGAACTCAGATATAGATTCTTTAGATTTGCATGCTTTGCTTACCCTAATTTATGATATCTACCTTTTTATTTGTAAACTAACAATAGCTAAATTGAGATCAGAATTTTAACAGATATACTTTTATAGAAAAATTGTGGTTATCTTTTATTGTCGCATGGCATTAATAAAAAGAAAGCATCCCAAAGGTGACATGACACCTTGGGTTCTAAACACCATATCTCAGGTGTTTCCTGATCTGTGAATTTTCGAAATTAAAACAAACCAAAAAACCCCATGAAAACTGTTCTCGTTGAGTGGCTTCCCTGTTCTGATATTGTGGCATTATAAGTGAAAACTGAAGAGCGAGCTGGCCTCGGGGTGGAGTTGGAGTCCTGGGAGGGAATGTTCTTATGGGAAATAAAAATGAGTGTTTAATGTTGGTGCCAATTTGGCAGAACCCCGGACGCACAGTGAAGGCGATAGTCTCTGCTGAGTGCTGGTGGAAGACGTGGAGGACTTGGTGACTGCCTGAGCAGGGCTGTGTGGCGCGGGTGTCGTCCGGGTTTCTGTGAGATTGCAGCAGATTGAGCTGACCAGCGAAAAGCTGCTCCTGTTAGCGTCCTTTGAAAGGAGCAATATTTAAAACTTGGCAGAACTGGATCTGGTTTGAGCATCAAGTCTCTCATTGTGTAATTTTTAAACCTGCTCATTTTCAAAGATTTCCCTGATAGGTGTTGGAGCAGAGAGGGCAGCCAGGGCTTGAGACACCACCCCTTTGTGCCAGGGTGACCACACTGAGATTCGAGCAGGAGTCAGGTGTGGTGGTGTGGAGACTTGTCCAAACACGGGATGTGTAGTTTTGTGTTTGCCAGCTTTCATGAAAATAGTCTTGGAGCGCATAGTTGACAGTTTCCTCAGATAGCTTCGATTTGCCTTGGGAAGAGCATAAATCCCCTAGTCCTGTCAGCTTTGTCCTTCCTGACTGGGGGAGTGTCCAGGGTCCTTCATGGTCACCTAAAGGCTCTTGGTGTCTGCTGACCCTAGGGTGCAGGCTGAATGCCGACTGCCGACAAAGGCGGGCTCCAGAGTTGGGTGGGCCTAGAACTGAACACACAGAATTATACGGAGCTGAGTGTTCAGGGTCGTAAAGGCTTGTCAGACACATCGGTGCCTGGGAGCTGCACAGTTGGCGTGGAATGCCTCCCTATGGTCCCGCTCTCTGCACAGAGGGCTGCCACCTTCGCTGTTCCCAGGGTGACCGTGGGCCAGGGCCTGGGCTGTGCATCAGGAGGTGTGAGAGGTGCCGTGGGAGGGGCAGTGTGAGCAGAGCAGCCCAGCGTGTGGGACCAGGTAGGGGTGGTGAGTCGGGGCAGGAGCTGCTGCCCAAGCTAGATTGCGTGCAGCCCCCTCAGAGCATGAGGCACAGTCACTGGAAGAGGAGGAGGGATTCTGCTTTCTGTACGGCCCTGCAGTGGCCCAGAGATGGAGTCTTGTCGGTTCCTCCCAAGTCCCTGTGTCCCAGGCAGACATTTCCCAGAGCCCCGCAGCTCTCGGTGTGGCCACTGGTGGTGGTGGTGGCTGGTGGCGTGGTCCACACCCGGGAGGACGCAGTATGATTGGCCTCGGTCCTGCTTGGGAGCTCTTCCTGTGCTTAAAGTGAGTATGGGAGATGGTGGCCGACTCCAGCGCTCTGGTCTCAGCTGAGTGTGGAGCGCTTCAGGGGGAGTAGGGCAGGAGGGAGCTCCGGCCGCGTCACAGTCCGAGTGGTCTCCTTGTGTAGCCGTGCGCATTCTGTGTCCAGGTTTTCCTCCCTGGCCTGGCCTTGATGACAATCAGTGACATTTTTTAAAAGCTGTTTGCTGTGGTTTTCTGACCTCAGACTCACTGTAGAGCGCTTGCTCCTGTCAGTTTTGTTGTTAGTGCTTTTATTTGTCTGGTGTCAAACGGCAGCTCATTGTTTCTGTATTCTTTGGTTTTGGGGAGCAAGACTGAGCTGCCTGGGGGAATGGTCGTTTCATGACTGCTTGTGTTCTTGGTGTCTGTCCCTTGACAGAGTAACCCGTCTGGGCTCCTCACTCTGCTGCCCTCTGAAAACGAACGCCACTGTCCTGTTTGAACTGCACTGCACTTTAGTAACACGTGGGCTTTGTTTGGGATGTGTGTAATTAATATGAGCTCACTCTGCCCAACCTTTGTTTCTTTTTCATTTAATTTATATATCAAAAAAATGCAGGATGGCTATTCATCAGAATTTACAGCCTTGGATTCTTATGGCAAATTAAGATGTCGATGTTAATCCTAATCATCCTGTGTGGTGCACCTTTTATTTTTAAGAACATCTTGTTGATTTCTGGCATTCTCAAGTCTTACCTCGGTATAGCTCCTTAAATTGGGTTAGACTCTCCCTTCCAAGCATACTGTCCTTTATCTCATGGTTCAGAAAGGAGCCACGTTGAGCGAGTGTCCAAAGCCCTTTAAAGCGTCTCGTTCCCGAGGCTAGAGCCCACATGTGTGAGGCTGGTTGTTCCCGTGAGTGAAACCAACTTTCTCTCTTGAGTGGTCTTCTAACTCTGAGGCCCCGTGCCAGGCTCAATCGCAGTGGTGCTACCCACAGCCTGCATTGCGTGGCCTCTGAAGCACGGGTGGGGCAGCGGGGTGGGCAGGCATCCCGCTGTCTGTCCACCACAGCTGATGCTTGCTTTGCAGAGGTGTGCTTCACAGAGCAGTGTGTCTTGTCTGCCCTCCAGGGACGGGTTGCCTGGAGTTGGTTCTGTTCCCTCTGTTTAATTCCATGTCGTGGTGCCTTCAAGTCCCTCTGATTCTCTTCTGTTTTATTCGGGTCTTGCACTTGAATTCTGACCGTACTTCTTGCTTTGATCTGAGCCTTAGTTGCCGCCCCAGCCAGAGGCTTTCTTTTCCATGTCAGTAGCTGAGTGAGGTGTCGGTCTTGGGGTGCGGGGCGCTTAGCCAAAGGGGTGCATTCCCAGGACAGCATGGAAAGCCTCAGAGGAAATGCCTGCTCAGGTGCTGCAGAGTGGCAGCGTGCAGTACTCCTCCAGGTTTTCCTGAGCAAGGCCACAGCCCAGACTGCAGTGCAGCTGTTCAGATGGGGAGGTGACCTGCCCTGTGGCAGCGGCAGGGCCCCTGAACTTCCACTCATAGTGCCACGATTCAGCACAGAACCTGGCTTCTTGCTAAGCCAAGACTCGCTTTGGGAAGCCGGTTGCTCTAAATGCCATGGGCAATTTTAGTACATGTTTGTTTGCTATGATTTTACTGAGGCTAAAGGATGGGTTATTAAGTAAGCGCAGATAGCATAGAATCTAGTTTCAGCTGAAGTCTGAAGTTAGCATAAATTTAGGTCTTCAGACTAACATAAAACATGATTTTGAGAAGTTTAACAGGAAGATGCCTTTTTTAAAAGTTTAGTATACTGATTTTTAAAATTACTATCTCCCAAATTTTGCTTAGAAATCAGATATGTTTAAGAGAAGTTAGTTATGGAGCCAGGATGATTAACTGCTTCTTTAATGCAGATTTACTGTAAATTGTTGACTTTGTGTCACCCCTCAGATAGATAGTCAGTTCGGCAGAGCAGAGACCAGCTGGGATGCAAGCGGGTAGTAATTCGATGTTTTGTGTTGTGCAGCCTGAGAAATGCCAGCGGCCTGACAGCAGCCGACATTGCCCAAACCCAGGGCTTCCGAGAGTGCACCCAGTTTCTCTTGAGCCTCCAGAGCTGCCACCTGCACCGTTTCTGTCACAATGGCGCCGTGAGCGGGGGGCACGAGAACGTGTTCCCCAGTCGTCTTAGTGTGGGAACAAACCGAAAGAGGTGCTTGGAAGACTCGGAACCTTTGGGTGTGAAGAAAGCTAGAACCGGAGGTGAGACCAGAGGTGAAAGCGCTGGGCCTGGGCGGGGCAGGCGGGCGGGCTCTCAGTGAGGCTCAGACTCGGGCCCTGCAGTTTCTCAACCCCAGCTCCGCTTCTGCCTTCAGCGGGGAAGATGCGGCCCCCATACCGGGAAGGAAGATGTTTTTATTTGTTGCTCCTATTCGGAATATAACTATTAAAAGAAATCTGCTACTGTGCTTGATTTGTTTTTTGTTGTTATTGTTTTTTGGCTTCTTGCAAATGTGCCCAGGTTTATAAAAGTTGTTGATGATCTGCCAGGAAAACATTTTTTCACACCGGGGAAGGTGACTTTTCTGAATGGTCACTGTGGGCTGAGACCCTGGCTGTCCCTGGGCCCACGTGGCTGGCAGCAGTGAGTCGGAGAGCAGAGGAGAGCCCGAGTGATGGCAGCCATGGCCTGCGGTGTGAGAACGTCAGCAACCGAGTCCCCACGAGGATGGCCAGGCCTCCGCCAGCCACAAAGGCCCAGGGGTCATCGTCACCTTTAGGTTTCCTGTGGGGCAGCAGCTACCGCTCCAACGCTGGGCCATTCCACACCACTCAAGCATCTGATGTCCCGGCTCTTCCTGTCATGCTGACGAACATCTGTTTCACAGCTGTTTAAGTCCCACACTGTGAAGACCTGGAAGAAGACATGACTCTTGTAGAAATGAATGTGTGAACTTAAATGTAATTGTTGATCAAAGTAAGACTTTTCTGAAAAGTTGTGGACCTAAGAATTTCTAGAATGATGCCGTAAAAATCATGAGCATGGCATGAAGGTACCTGAAAGTCTCAGTGGTGGTTGTTAGTGAAGTGTTGCTCAGCATTGTCATTTGTTTGTACCATGCTGCAGTAGATATTTAAAATAAATTTTTTTTTTGGTACTGGGTTTCAAACTTGGGTCCTTGGTACTTGCGAGGTAGGTGGCAGAACCACTGAGCTAAATCCCTGGCCCTAAAATAAATTTTAAAAGCTCTTTAAGGATATCTTTTTAAAAAAATGTTTACACTTTCACTTACAGCCTACTCCATATTGGGAAATGGTTTAAGTGTTGGCCTCTGTCGTTCCCTCATGCATCAGTTGCACATGTGTGCTCATTTATTAGTTTAAATGTCCATCAGAAGTGATCTGCACTTGGCCATCTTTGCTGATAAATCTTAAATTGTGTTCAGTGTTTTCTTTCAGATGTTACTTCACATTCTAATCACACTCAGAAATGGGGACCTGGGGAACTTTTAACACCAGCCTCTGACAGTTTTTAACGTCGGTTGAGTTGGCCAGTGTTGAGCTTATGCACCCCATGCATTTCCAGGGGTTCTCGAGCTTTCCCAGACCTTGTGTGTTGTCACAGACGCGCTGCGCTTGTGCTCAGAGGTTTCATGCTCCTTCCGGGCTGCACGATGGCTTTGGCGAACCATGCACAGAGGCGCCTTGCTGCACTGTGCGGCCTTCCCACGCTGCAGCTCCTAGGCCTGGCCTGGCCTGGCCTGGCCCAGCCAGGGTGCTAATTCAGCCGGAATGGGGCAGAGCTAGGCGTCTCTGTTCTGCCAGTAATGATTATATAGCCCTAGTGGTGACCAGAGCACCGAGTGCATGTGAAGTGAGGCAGGACATTTCTTGGGAAGTTACAGTAGAATCCTGTGTTTGTTGAAACATGGTTTCATTCTAGACAGGCAGGACTCATACTCAATCCTCCTGCTTCAACCTCCTGAGTGCTGTGGTTGTGCAGAGCAGCTCTGTAGGACCACAGGGGCTATCTAACAATCCCTTGTGCTTCGCTTCTTCTCTTGTATTGCACATCCTTAGTGTGACCATGTGTCACAGATGTGTGTCCCTTTTCCCATTGTTTTTCTTGTTCCACTGTCACGTACTGTGTGTGAAATGTGGAGTATTAGGACTCATCTTCAGCCAGTTTTCAGCCAGTTTTCAGCCAGCAATTCAAAGATAGATTGCTTTACCATTTTCGCTGTAATTTTGGCATTTGTTTTGATTTACTATTTTAATGTGTATGACCCTAAGTTTTGCTCCATCTGATTACTCATTTTGATAAATTTTGTATTTGCATGCCGGAGTCAATAGAAGGGTTTTATTTCCTCATATGACATGTACGAGTAAAATACTTCTTAAAGTAGCTTGATGTCTTACTTTTATTGTCACTGGAACATCACACGGGAGACCCACACCTCTAAGGCTCGGTCAGCAAGGCAGAGGGTAAACAGCTCCCAGCCAGGGCCGCCCTGGTGTGCTGAGCAGTCAAGGGAAGGTGTGATAGGCCTGCTGGGCTGAGCGCACAGTGGGACAGCCAATTTCCTCGGGCTCCACCCCAACTGCAGCCCCGCCCCCGAGGGCGTGCGGCCTTGGGGGATGTCTAGATATAAATAGTACCCCCTCATGTGTGAAAATATGTTTCCTTTTTTGGGGGGTTACCGGGGATCGAACCTGGGTCCTGGCGCTTGCGGGGCAGGTGGCGAAGTATCCTTATTTTTGCAATTGTTTATAAAAATTTACAGGTACCTGGGATATTTTGGTTGTATAAAGATGCATAGCTTGGGCCTTGTTAATTAAGCAGTCCATTCTGCTTTCCTGAATTCAGAAATTACATAGTGATATTTGGTGTAAACTGTGTACGTATTTGTGGGTGGGTTTTGTTTTGTTTGAGTCTGTCTCTGTAGCTCATGCTGGCCTCCTCCTGCCACAGCCTCCCAGCTCCTGGGATTACAGTCATGCACCACCATACTGGGTAGGAAATGTGCTTCTGTAAAGCAATAGCTCAGAAAACTTCCTAGTCACGCCAGCTTTTAGGGATCCTTGTGACTTGTGCCCTTCGCTTTGCTGTTCCTGAGGACCAGGCTTCCTCCAGAGAGCAGTGTCTGGCCCAGTAAGCGCTCTGGGTGTGGCTGCTGCAAGCCCCCAGGTAGGAAACGCCTCCAGCAGAGGAGGCTGGGCCCTGCCCTGTCAAAAAACTTCACAATAAAAAGTCTGGAGAGGCGTTCGTGTTGCTAACCTAAGGCAGAGTGAGACTTTGGGGCGGGGTAGGTGCCCTGGGTTTCCCCGGAAAGGAAAGGATGCCACCCCCTTGGGCCTCTGGCTGGCCAGGTGAGCACACGCCTCTCCCTGCGGAAAGGCCACGGGTGTGGCGGACGGCTGGGGTGTCTCAGTCTCGGCTGATGCAGCCCACTGTCACCTGCCTGTGCTGGCGGCCGTGCGAGACTCCCGTGACCCAGGCTGGCTCAGAATGGGGCTGTCCGGCCCCCCCCCCTGGCGCCGGGGTGACTGCACACCGTTAACCGAGTGGGGCAGGCGCGGTGCTCCACACAAACCTTCAGGGGAGAGCAGAGAGGGCCTCCCTCGGCCGCTCTCCTTGGTCCCCATGGCCCAGCCGCCATCCTTCGGGTTTGGCTAGACCCCAGTGAGCCTGTTTTATTAGGTGGCCTGTGTATTTTTCCGGCTCGAGTGGGCTTCCTTCCCAGGGTTCTGTGGCCCCTGGGCTCAATGGACGGAAACGCAGCACTGCTGCCTCCATGAGGCTGTTTCATTTGTGTCTCAGCTGTCGTGGGTTTTTGACCGCTGCCTTTTAGGGAAGTTGTGAAAGTGACCTCTAGTTGCCACATGACGGGGACCCTCTGTTGGCCTCCGAGTCCCATGCAGCAGCAGGGCTACGGGCTCTTCCACCCGCCCAGTGAGTTTTGTGAGCTGCGCGGCTCTCGCCTGCTGAGCTGGTTTGGAAGTCGGGCAGGGGCCTGCCGACTCCCGGTGTGAGGCGGTGGGGCAGTGGAGTGGTGAGAAAAGCCTGTGGTAGAAGAGCTGAGGAGCGCCTCTGGCTTCAGGGCACCTGCCTCCCTGGATGCTCGGCAGTTCTGCTTTTCCCACCTGTGCAGACCACGCCCGTTTCTCGCCCTGTCGTCGTGGCCGTCAGAGCTGGTTTCCCCTTCTGTAGGTAAAGTCTCTGTGTGAGCACCGCGTGTTTAACTGGAATGACGGCAAAGCTGTCTTCTGCTTGTAATGTTTACTTGAAAGCATTTGGCACCGAGAGTTGTTTGTTTTGTGTATTCTTGGGCCCAGAAGTAGTTGTATTTATTCTGTTCTAAGAACCATAAATGCCAGGTGCACTTGTGAGGGTATCAACTAACACATGTGTGACCGGAGACAAAAGCAACCCACAGCCATGCATGAACTAAACATGCTTAGAAGGTTCCTTGGCGTGGGACATGTGCGGTGTAAACGAGTGAAGGTACAACTGCTCTTCGCTGGGGTTCTTTTTGGTTAAAACGTTCTGATTAAAATTGGAAACTGTGCGTCCAGTGGGAGTGGCTGCTCTGAGAAGTGAGGTCGGCTTTGGGGAGGTGAGTCGGCGGCCCGCGGAGCGTGGAGCGTGTGCGCTGTGTTTCTGTCTGGACTTCTGTGTTTGGTGCTCTGGCCGGTGTGCTCGGCTGCGTGAGCCTCATAGTCGTGCTCTTGAGTTCCAGCTTCCTGGGGTTTGGCTTGTTTTTGTTAGTGAATTTTTTAAAAACTCAAAAGTTTTTTTTTTTTTTTGGTACTGGGGATTGAACTCGGGCCCTTGCGGTTGGTTGCACAACAGATGGCGAAACCACTGAGCTAAATCCCCTGCCCAAAAACTCAAACGTTTTTCAAATGGTTTTAAGTTATTGAAGAATCTTCTAAGTATTTAAAAACCATGTACTAAATTTTTAGAAGCCTACAATTGCGTTTGGGTTATGTAACATCTTTATATTCAAGTACAGATTTAAAAGCAGATGTTTTATCACTAGGTAATCTTTAAAAAGGCTCTGGAGTTCCATGAAAAGCTCTTTTGTTTGAGAGACAGTTCCTTAGTGGCGTCTGAAGTTGGTTAGTGGTCTTTGATTTTTGAGTCATTTGCCAGGGTTTTTTTTGTTTTTTTGTTTTGGTAATGGGGATCGAACTCAGTCCTTGCACTTGTGAGGCAGGCGCCGGAACCACTGAGCTAAATCCCCAGCCCCCCATTTGCCAGTTTCAAAGCAGGCAGCGCTGGCACAGAGGGAGAAAGTGAGTCTGCACTTGCCTCGTCTACACAGAGGAATCTGAAAGTCTCTGTTTTCCCCACAGCTCCGGGTCTGGATTGCGCCATGCCACTCGCGAATGGCGAGGCGGAAGACGAGCCCGACAGAATGCACGTCGATAGAGAGTTTGCCGCCGTAACAGGTGGGAGTGGACAGGTTCCTGTTGGCTGCAACGACAGCCCAGTGCTCGAGGACACCGCGCAACGGGAGAGTGGTTCTGTCGGACCAAAAGAAATAGAAATATATACTGTTTCCGCAATGCAGACCCCTTGTCGTTGCAAGAATCAGTATGCATATTATTTCTAACATGCATTTTTCTCCAACTGTTTTGCACTTTGCTGTCCAGTGTCTTTTGAAAATGTTACATTACAATATGCGCACTTCGGGCAGGCTGGCAGGAAGAAGTGTCTGTTGCATTCCTGGTATGAGAGAGATGAATGCAGTCTTCCTGTTTTGATTTGGCTTTTGCTTCATGTGCCTTGCTTGCTTTCAATGAGGTTTGCAGTTGTAGTGCTCTGACGTGACCTTGGGGTGAATAGACCCAGCCTGCTATGCTTGTGTTCCCAAGGCAGCAAACACTGAGAACTGGTGAATGCCATGCTCCGGGCTGTCACCCACTAACGCCACAGGCATCCCCAGCCCGCTCTCGGTGCTTTGGTGTCTGGCATCCCACAGCGTGCTGAAACCCCAACGCTGGGCATTGCTGCCAGAGCCCTGTACCTGCTGGCGCTCTGGGAGTGTTCACAGTTTGCCCTCATGCTTTCGGTCTGTTAAAGGCAAAGGCTCGGTCTCCTCTCGAAGTTGGAACAGTGATGGTGAACCCACATGGGCTACTTAGTCACTGAACCTGAAAGGCTCGCCATCACGGGTTAGGACGTCTACACAAGATGGATCTGTTCAGCTAATGCTGTTTTCTGCTGTTCTCTTGCTTAGGTGACCCCAGAAACACTTTAGCCTTTTTCTTAGGGTGTTAATATGTTTACAAGTTCTCAGTTTTTGAATTCATTCTCATGTATTTATGATAAATTCTTCACTGGGAATAAAGGTCGTGTATTTTCTTTCACAAACCCACAGGAAAATACCATTTCTGTTCATTTTAGGAAGGAAATGCGTACATCTTCCCACAAGCGACAGGATTGCTCTGTGTGGTGTCACCACTTTGCCAAATAAATGAAATTAGCAGATTTTTCATGGGTAGTGCTCATCAGCCTGCTCTTCAGGAAAATGCCACTGCTTCATGCCTTAGAGTTGAGCGCCCGCCCCTCGGCCTCCCGTGCCTTTACGCCAGCCCTGGCTTGCCACAGTGTCGGCCCCAGAGGCTCCGGGACTGGGCGAGGGTGGGGCCTCCTGTCCCTGAGGAGCGAGCACCCTAGAGGTTGGGCTACTACCCGTAAACACTTCCACTGCCCTTGGATTTGCTCTCTGGCTGGCCTCATTTTCAGGAATGATGCAGCTTTGAGAAGCTGTTCGAGGCATGGCTTCATGTTTTGATGCTGGTGCGGGGCATGAGGCCTGGCCTCCTGGTGGGTGCAGGAGTGGGAGCTCTGAAGAAGGCAGGATGGGCTGCACCCCTGGCAGGTGGCACCTGGCGGTAGCTGGGCCGCTGGGCGGGCAAGGAAGTGCAGAAGTCTTGCTGGAGGCTCACAGGGAGGTTGGAGAGGCGGCGAGGGAGTTCTGGTTTTACACCCAGTTTATTAGATTTTTCCAGGACAGATGAGGTTGTTACCCTGATTTTGAGTGCCAAAACCAGTTTACTTTAGTTGGACACTAAAGAAAAATTGTACTTACTTTATTTCATGAAAACTGACACCGCAGGGAGCTCTAGTAACTGCCTAGGGTGCCATTGTCTCAGCACGCTTTTCGTTACCTGGGAAAGGTGATTCATTTATTTGTTAAAAGAATGATATGAAATTTCCCCTGGGAATAACTGGTTTTGTTTTTTTCTTTGATTTTATATTTAGTCCTTGAAACTTGTTCTCTAATCTTGAGTTTGAACTCTATACAAAAACCATCACTTACTTGAAGAAAAGTCATTTGAAGAATTTATAGCACTTTCTGAACGATGCTTGTTGCTTGAATTGCAAAAACAATAAAGGATGGTACTGGAATATTTGTGAGGGCTTTGCTCATTGAACAGCCAGGGTCACCTCTTGGCAGTGACCACAGGACTCATGCGGACACTGTTGGTTCTGCTGGTGAGGAGAGGAAGCCCTTCATGGGAGACCGTGTGACCCGTGAGGTGAAGGTGGGGTTTAGAAGGCACCGGCTCCAAACGTCACGAGCACCGAGCTGTGCATTAACACGGTGCCGTGTCTTGATGGCCCAGAATATCCAGATAGAAGTATTGCTGAGCAGAAGGCAGTGCTGGATCATTCTGTGTACGATTGTACAAACCCTGTGCATTGTAGGAATTCTTGGATTCTGATACACAGAAAAATCAGTGACTTCTGTCCCAGCATGCCCCATGCTTGATGGAGCTTTTCCTTAGGCACCCCACCTGGGGGCAGCCGTGTGGGAGGCTGAACATCCGCATCTGCCCAGCACCCCTGCCTTTCAGAGAATCTTAACACAGCGAAGCCCTGACTGTCACACTCGTGTTAATGCTGTGCTCAGAAGAAACCGCTCCCACGTGTGGCTTGGCCCTGGCCTGCCGAGTGGTCGGCCCTGCGACTCCGCTGCTCTCCCCGCGGTGCACTGCCTGTGCACGTGTGTTGTGGAGCAGCATGTGGGTCCGCATGCGTGCACTGAGGGACAGGCAGCCGCTGTCATGGTCTGGGGACCCCCCGGATTCTGTTTTGGGCAGACTGGGGAGCCTGGGGTTCAGGCTTCCTTGCTCGCTGCATGTAGCTTTTCCCCCTTCGGTACTAGAGCAGTTTTCTGTACTCATGTGGAAAACGTGACCTTCAGTTGTGACCGATCTCTCAAGGTGATTTTTAAAACGGGTCTTTGAAAGAAGTCAAAATGAGAACAGCTTTTTGGTGGCTTTTCCATACTGTTAGTATTTCCCATGCAGCATATTTGCCAGCTTGGATTTTTAAAATTTGATTACTTAGCGCTACTGAAATGCATGCCTTTTCCTATCATACCGGGCAGATGCTGTTGTGTTTCTTTATAAGCCTATCTATACATTTTTTTTTTTTACTTTGGGAAAGGAACTGGTTTAAAAAAAACAACAGAAAAACAAAACCCAATAGAATTGTAGCAGCAGTGAAGCATTTTGTAGTTTCTTCTCCCAGTTGGTGCTGAACTTTGGTGACAGGTGTATTTCTTAATGCAGATGTGAAAAACAGTAGCTCCATGTCGAGCACACTGACAAATGGCGGTGTCGGCAATGGACATTTGGACTTCCCCTGCCCGCGCCACCTCAATGGGATGGACAGCAGGAGCGACCCGTGTGGTACAGGAGCTCCCGGACTCAGCAACGGATCGGCTCTCGTCTGTGCACACGGAACCGAGGAGCCGGAGGGGACCCCGAGCACCAGCCCCGAGATGTGCGGCGCTCTGCACCTGAATGGGAGCCCGAGCAGCTGCGTGGCCAGCCGGCCGGCCTGGGTGGAGGACCTGGACGTGGGGGAGAGCCTGCACTATGGACACTACCACGGCTTCGGGGACACAGCTGAGAGCCTCCCGGAGCTGCACTTGAGCTGCGTGCGGGGGGAGCAGCGCTAGGCCAGTGCCATGCAGCACCTGCACCCTGGCTCCTGAGGCCGCACAGCTCGTTCCGGGGGTGCTCGGGGTGCGTCCCGGGGCTTCCATGTGCGTTCCACCGCAGGGCTACCGGCCGCCCTTTCGTAAGACACACTTTTGGAGTTTCGTTTTTCTGACACGAGTCTCTGTTTTTTAAAGATGTGGTCACAGAAACTTAGAAATTCAAAACTTAGTAATTCAAAAAAAAATTCAAAAAGTAATTCAACTTTTGTAAGTTGAATTACACCGAGATGGCTCGGGGACCTGAACGTGGATCCGCACCTGCTCCCCTGACAAGTTTGCTGCTGCTTCCCTGTAGGGCTAGCGCTGACCCGGCCACTCGGTGGGCCACTGCCCCCTTCGGTGTCTGGGGATATGAGTGTGGCTGCGCACAGAGCAGGCAGGCCTGGTGCGCGCTTGTGCCCTGCCTTTCCTACCTGTCTGGGGTCCTTACCACAGATAACGGTTTCCTTTACAGTAGGAGAAGTCAGTATTTGTAGAAACTGTCAGGTCAGAATATTTAACTATTTTGACTGTTTTTCTTGTTTTTGTTTTTGGGGTTTTATGCTTTAAAATATATACATATACATACATACATACACACATGTGCAGTTAACTGAGAATTTTTAATCTCTAAATAAAACAGCATTAAGTTTATGGTTTTTTAGAAATTAGCTTTTATTTAGCAACTAGTGGTTAAACCGTGCAAATATTGTAATGACTTCTTTTCTGATTTTTGTAATAACAGAATGTCAAACAAAAAGCTGATGTTCTGAGCATACTAACATTTCGTTTTAAACTGTTCTTCACAGACTGAATAAAAATTTGCAGTCCGTTGTGGCTGGAGTGAGTCTCTCCGGGCGGGCGGGCGGGTGGGCCGCACATCTGCTGTGGCGTCCGCCTGCTCACTCTAACAGACAGCACGCAGCCGTCCCAGCTGACTTGGTTTACAGATATTGAAGAGATTGTAAGCCTTTTCAGGAGTAACTTACACTTAGAAAATGGCAAGAGTTGCCCTCTGGCGGCCTGCATGTTACTTAAAGTGTGTTCTTGTGAAGCCCAGGCCAGCCCGAGGGAGCGTCTGGCGCCGAAATGTCAGTCTCACGGAGAGCAGCAGGCGCGGGTGTGTCGTGTGTCACTCGTGCCCGGAACCCAGACTGGGCCCCAGGAAACGTGTCTACTGGATGGGTCCCAGTGGCCACTGCCCCACTCGGAGGCTGAGCAGGAGAGGAACCCAGGTCTGCTTGGATGGCGCTGGACCTGACCGGAGCCCTCTTGCCAGTCAGTGCCTGCTGGGAAGCGCGAAGTGGATCTCTTACAGTGCAGTACAGAGCGAAGCATCTAGTCTGGCCCTTGCTAAACTTACGACGGTCTAAGTCTGTAGTGGGGCAGCATCCACACTTCCGCCGGGGCTGGCACAGAGCTGGGCTATGGCAGAGCAGTCCCCGGCGTACCCGGTCCTAGCTAGAGACCGGAAGAAAGCTGTGAGGAGGGGTGGGGACAACAGGTGCTACTACCGCAGCCTGCAGGGAGAGGATGCTGGCCGAGGGCACGCGACTCGTGGGTGTGGGAGAGTGCTTTGGTTTTCCTTGGACTCGGAGGGGTTCGCTGGCATGCAGGTGCTTTGGCTGAAGACCCTTTCCTGAGCTTGTCTTCTTGTGTAGAGCACACAGTTGGAATAAGAAGGAAAGTCTATTTAGAGTAGCGCTGAACTCGTGAGATGCCTGGGAATGCAGTTGAGAAGATGTGAAAGTAGGTAGCAGAGTCGCCTCGTGCAGGCAGAAAGTGGTAAAGGCAGGCAGTCAGGTGTTAATAGTGTTTGCAATTTGCTGTGGCTGTCGGGGTCAACGTCCACAGCACTGAACTGAATGAATTCCCAGGTGACCTGAAAGTCACTTTGTACTTAGGCCTTTGCGCCCATCTGATGGGGGCTGATTGGGAGCAGCCCTGAGCGAGTTCTGCGCAGGCCCAGATGTTGAGGCGCGCCATCATTCAGTACCAGCTCACCAGCTATGAGCTCACGAAGCCACGGTGGGGCTGTTGGGTCCGTGCTGGCGGGTCCAGGCTTGCAGCAGTGCAGATCTTGCTGGAAAGCTCCATTTTTGTCACTGGCTTGGCCTCAGTGTGCCGGCCTCTCTCGGTGAGTGTTTTTCAAATGCTGACTGCCAGGTGCCCAGGTCTTAGCCACCACTTGCCAGTTGTGCTTTCATTTCTTTTTCTGTTTCTTTCCCAGTACAGGGATCGAAGCTGGGACCTTGCGCTTGCCAGGCAGGCACCACGGAGCTAAATCCCCAGCCCAGGTCATGCTGTCAAAGGGAAGCAGTTCCTGCAGATTCGCGGGAGTGCTTGCCTGGGGTGACCATTGCCCTGTGGAATCCCACACATAGACTGCACTTGGTCACACGGTGTGTCCTGGGCCTGGAGTTCAGTAAAGCCACTGCTGCTGCATCAGGAGGCTTCTTGTTTTTTTGTGTGTGTGTGGTTTTTTTTGTGCACAGGGAGACTGGAATAAGCAGGGCAGCTTGCTGCTGAAGTGCTAGCAGATTTTCCTGCCATTTCCCTGAATCATCAAGGCATTGTCGCCATGATGAAAAGAGCGAGTCACATCTTGGTAGTCACATTTGTAGCTCGTGAGCCCCTAGAATGGTGTAGGGATGCAAGGTTCCATGGGGCACAGTTTGAAAACTGGATGGGGGTGTTGGGGGCAGTGACGTCCACAAGCCTCGGAGAAGTTCTGGGAAAGGCAGGAGCCCTCACCGAATTACTCCTGACTGCCCTTCCAGGAAGGCAACGGAATCCAGAAAACTTGCCCTGAGGAGCAGAGTGGGGCTGGGTGGGGGGTGTCAGCCAGGTTGGGACAGGACGTGCCCCGCTGAGAACTGGTGGGCATGGTGGCACGACCCCATGAGAGGACCCCGGGCCCTGACAGCCATGTCTGAAGTGAGGACCCGCCAGGGGCAGGATGGGCCAAGGGCCAGTCTGGAAGCAGAGGGGGCCCCCGAGGCCCGCTCCGCCCTGCAGGCCCATCTGGAAGCGGGCTCTACTGGGACTGGGCAGGTCCACAGTGGGGTGACCCAGGCCGGAGAGCCACCCTGTGGAGCGGGCGTGGGGGTGTGCGAGCTGCCCAGCCACCCTAAGATACTCCCTGCCCGAGCGGGCTGTCAGCAGGTGTGAGATGGGGAACGGACCTGCCGGCTGCAGATAGCACGTGTGCCCTGGGCCGGGCAGGCTACCCACGGGCAGTGCGATAGGAACACCTGGACTGAGGGAGGGTCACGCAGCTGGGAAGGGAAGTGGAGAGGACACGGGTGGGGGCTGTGGCCTGTCCTGGAGTCCACGAGGGTGCAGCACAGTACGCCCCCCCGGGACAGGCCACCACACAGGCCGTCACCACTCGGACTCAGGGACAGCGTAATCGGCCCGGCATCACCAGAACTCTGCCACAAGGGACTCGGGAAGGCACAGCTGGGGGGCACAGCACTGCCTGTCCCACGTCACCCGCCTGTCGGGGACTCCACTGTTAGGATGGCCAATGAGTGCAGTGCAGATGCACTGCCTCGTGTCCTGGGTCCCCACAGCCACCTGTTGCAGCCCAGTGGCCCTCACAGCCCTGTGCCGTCCTCAGGCAGAGCTGCACGGAAGCACCTGGCACTGCTTTCCAGGTGAGCACAGCCCCACTGGGCAACTTCCCGGAAGCCGGTGCCGCACGGGTGAGGCCCACGCTGTCCCCAGCCCTCGGCCCAGGTCAGCACACGTGAGGGTGAGGCCAGGCCCACCCAACGTTATGTCAGTCACCGACTTCTGGTGTCTGCAGCAGCCTCCGGACAGTGGAGAGCAGCCAGGATGTGCAGTCCCTGAGCAGCAGCGCCTTCCTCCTTAGATGTGCAGAGCCAAATGGCCCCAGCCTAGGACGTAAGCAGCTCACGTGCAAGCTTCTCGGTTGGGAACTTGGGGACCACGGGGCTGGGCTATGGCTGCCGGCCTGGGTCCTGGCCCTCGGCACAAACACTCCTGGGCTCTGCTGCTGGCTCCAGCCCCACCGAGGCTGCCCACCCAGCTCCTCGCCTCCTGGCTCTGCCGAGGGCAGCGAGGGAGCAGAGGGCTCCCAGTGGGCCAGGCCGGGAACATGGAGGCCTTTGTAGCGACAGGGCGCCCCACATCGGGGCTGGCCGCAGGGCACTGCTGGAGAGCTGTGATGCTGCAGTTGGTGCTGCAGTGCAAGGGGCAGTCACCTGGGAGCCCACGGCAGTGTGGGCGTGTGCTTTGTCCCGTGGTGCGAGTTGTCACGACAGCACTTGCTGGGCTTGGACACAGGTGTGGACGCTGCCCACAACTTCGTGGGTGGAGCCTCAGGAGGTGGGGCAGAAGGTTTCATTTCATCAGTTTTTTTAAAGATCCAGATACAGGCCCAGGGAGGTAGTTCGGTGGCCCTGTGCCTGCCTGGCAAGGGCAAAGTCTTGAGTTCGATTCTCAGTACCGGGGGAAAAAAAAGATCCAGATACATACAAAATCAGATGCATTCGAAATGTTAAGAACCAAGCTGGAGCAAACAGGAGCAGCCCTGCTTGGTGTCCTCACCCCTCCCGCGTCCCCAGCAGCCTGGAGCAGTCGCTGTTTCACCACCCGCAGCCGCTCTCCTGGAATTTAATGGCACCATTGGATCATGGAGCCGCGGCCCAGCTCTGCACCAGCGGACTGGTCCTGTTCCCCTTCTGCTGAGAGATCCGTTCCCAGCGCCTACTGGCTCAGCTTCTCTGACGGCAGACATAATTCAACATAACTGAAGCCAATTTTGTAAAAAACAACAGGAACCACTACATCAGACAGCACAGTACATCTCCAGTTAGTCCAGTCCTCTTGAGATTCTCGAGGCAGGGTGTGAAGAGGGAGCCAGCAGAACAGGCTGGGGGCGGTCCGAGCAAGGCTGCGAAGAGCTTGGGCTTGCCCCAGGCCTGGCTCCGTGGGCAGTGAGGTGATGCCCTGACCTGGGGGCGACCTTGAGCACCACCTGCTGCGGGCCCGGATCCTCTGGGTGTCGCCTGGGTCCAAGGCCCAGGGCAGGTCAGCGGCACCCACACTGGGATGCAGGGAGGCGGCGACGGAGCAGTCCGGAAAGGGCGGCCGTGGATGGCGGGTGCCCACAGTCCCTCCAGGATCCACTGGCTGCCCCCGTCTGCTGCTGAAGTCTCGGCACAGACCCAGTGGCAGGAGAGCTGGCTCACATCTGCACTCGGTCCTGACTGTCCAGGGTCACCAGGTCCCCGAGCCTCTGGCCCACCTGGCAGAGACAGGTCACATGTCCTGGTGGGATTCTGATTTCATGCAGAGCTTAGGACTGAAGCCCAGACTGGCCCAGGCAGCCCTGATCTCAAGCGTGGCAGGCCTTGGATACCAGCGTGTCCCTCCAGGGCCCCGGGCATGCAGTGCCTCCAGCAGGCCTCAGGCCTCGGTGCAGGGGCAGTGCCAGGCTCCTGGTCCTGCCCTGCTGGATGTGGGGGCCGAGAGGCGGAGCCCTGCATGTGCAGATAGACGAGTGCCGCCAGCTCCCCAGTGCCAGCAACGGGTGCTGCTTGTCCTGGTCTGGAGCAGCTCCTTCCCTAGGGTCCTGGTTCCCCTCACAGCTTCCACGCTTGCTGCAAAGGCATTCATGTCCTCTCTGCCCCTGGTTCGTGTGGCTCAAAGGAGTCCAGACATCACGGGCAGGGCCAGGTCACAGCGAGGGCTGGGAGGACTCACGTGGGAGGCCCATTTTGGGTGGCCCAAGCCAGGGTGATCCCCACGCCTGAGGCCGGAGGAAGGTGTGGGCCAAGGGAAACCAGCGTTTCTCAAAACTGTCAGCACACGAAAGTCAGTTAAGAGGCAGGCAGTCTGGCTGCCAGGTGTAGTGGCGCATGCCCAGAATCTTGGCATTTGGGAGGCTGAGGCAAGAGGGTCACAAGTTTAGGACCAGCATAGATGATGGAGCAAGATGAGGTCTCAGAACACACACACACACACACACACACACACACAAATTTTTAAAAAACCAGTCCAGGCATCAGGGTCCGGCACACCATGCTGACTGTCACAGTGACTGTCCTACAGACTTGGGGTGTGTGGCAAGACCACCTGCCGGCAGGATGGCAGCAGACCACAGTGGCCATGGTTGGGGCAGCTGGGTCCCTCCAGTCATGGGGACAGCATGTTTGGTAGGATTCGAGTTGGTGGCTAGAACCCAGAACTCCAGAGTCACAGTGACGTCAGCACGAGTTTGTTTCTCCCTCCGGCATCATCGTGCCCAGGGCGCCGAGTCTCACCGCCCGACACATGGACCCCAGCATTCTGCCCTGGCCGCCAGTGCCGGGCCTTCCGGAGGTGGGAGGATCGAGGGCCACTCACTGAGGTGGCAGTAGAGCGGGACGGAGGTAACAGCCAGTGCGCAAGAGGGCGTGGTGGGCAGTGCACACCAGCGGACCCTGTGCCCGGCCCTGAGCTCACTGAACCAAGTGGGGAGATGCAGACCACTACAGCTGGTGCCAGGGACTGAACCCAGGGCCTTCGCGCTGAGGCACATCCCGGCCCT
This sequence comes from Heterocephalus glaber, assembly GCF_000247695.1. Next base: position 2,078,329 of record NW_004624793.1, read on the forward strand.
TTGTAAATTACTTTCAATTTTGAGACGGCCCCACTATGTCACAGAGTTGTCCAGGCTGGGCTCAACCCTGGCAGTCATCCTGCCCCAGCCTCCCAGTGGGCTAAGACTCCAGCTGTAGCACTGTGCCTGGCCGAAGCCTGTTTTCATGGAGGCGAAGCACAGTGAAGGCCAGGCTCCCAAGGAGGGTGACGGCGCTGCCTCTGCCTCCGGAACCACATGGGTCCTGCAGCCAGTGACGAGGGGAGGACGGTGTGCCCGGAGCCCTTTCCTAGTGCTCACCGCCAGCGGCACAGAGATGCTGTGGAGCCGCGTGTCACACACAGCAAGGGATGTTGCAGGGAGCAGCTCGGGATGGGGACCCTGCTAGGGTAAGAGGTGGAGGGGCTCACGTGTCTGCAGGAGCCCAGCCACATCTGGGACCGAGCTGTCTGTGACGCTGGGTTCCAACCTCCTCCTCGGTGCTGTGCAACCGAGGCAGAACCCTCCTCTGTGCCATCATCACCCCCACGTCTCGGCAGCGGCGTGTGGCCATGCCCGAACCCTTGCCTGGGACGGCAGTGAGCATCGCACGGGTTGATTCTGGCTGAAGAGTGGGAGCAGCTCCGGCCGGCGAGCTGCTTCTCTCCCAGCTTCTGTGCAGTTTGCCTTTCACAGCAAGCACACATCCCTTGTTCCTCCTGGAATGAAAAACGGAAACAAGCTGAGGCAGGAGATGGCAAGTCTGAGCCCAGGCCGGGCAGCTCACTGACTTCTGAGACCCTGGGGTGGAGCTCAGTGCGGAGGCCCGGGTTCAGCCCTCAGTTCCACGGAAGAGAGAAAGGAAAGCAGGGAGAATGGGAGAGAGGAAAGCAAAGAAAAGGAGACGAGCCTCCCTGGGGCTGCCTCTCTGAGAAATCGTGTGGCCAGGCAGCTGAGACCACGCCGGCCACCTGCACCCCTCTCACTGGAGCTCACATCTCCTTTCATAAACAGTGGACCGGGGGTGGCCCAGAAAGGCAGCCCAGGAGGTGGCCCCATTTCCACCTGAAGGCTCAGGACAGCACGTGGGGTGGGACCCGCCAGCTCATGGGGAGGCTGAAGCAGACACAGCCTGGAGGAATGTGAACTGAGAAACATCCACCACCTGCCCATCCTGCAGGGCATTCCACACTGCCAAGACCAAAGGACAGCACCAAGGACAGCGTGAGCTACCGGTGACACCAGAGTACCCAGGTCAGAGGCCAGGCGAGGTGGTGCATGCCGTACATAACCCCAGCACTCCAGAGGCTGAGGCAGGAGGATTGGTGTGAGTTTGAAGCCAGCCTGGGCTCCATAGTGAGACCTTATCTCAAAAATTCCAGAAAACACAAATCCAGGTGTGAACAGGAAGCCGGAGGCTGTCCTAGGGACTTTAGAGACCAGTAGCTGGAAGCCCCATGGGCTCCTGGACTGGGTCCCTTGCTGGAAGGACACTGTGGGGACCCGGGGGCTGGAGCACAGCCCGAGACTCAGGGGGGAGGGAGGGAGGGAGCCACGTGCCCCCGTTCCAGCAAGACAGGCAGTGATTCCAGTGCCACACAGGTAGGACCAAGTCAGAATAAAGCAGGAGCTGAGCAATACACGAAGGAAATCGGCACCTGATGCTGTCAGTGCTGAGCCGAGAAGGCGCGCGATGTCCGCACTGGGCAGCAGGAGGGGTTGAAGGTCACTGAACCCCTCTCCCGGGCTGCAAGGCACCTTTGCCAGTGAGGGAGAAGAAGCCACACAGGCGGGACGGGTGGGCCTCACCTGGGTCAGAAACCCCACCAAACCCCAGTCGCCTTTGCAGAAATGGAAAACTATCTGAAAATTCATACGAAGCCTCATGTCAAAACAGTCCGCAGGACTGGGGATTTAGCTCAGTGGTTTCGCCGCCTGCTGCACAAGCATAAGGACCCGAGTTTGATCCCCGGTACCAAAAACAACAACAACAACAACAACAAAACAGTCTGCAGAAAGAACAAAGAGGCAGGGTTCATACTTCTGACTTCAGAACTTACCACAAAACTACTTGAGGTGGAAGGGTGTGGTTCTGCCATAAAGACAGAGGTTCACCAAAGTGCAAGGAGAGCAAAGTAAAAGATAGACAATGGGAAGCAGGGAGGTGCCATGGGCAGAGGACCCAGAGATGGAGAGGGAGGGCCTTGAGTTTGGGATCCTTCTGCCTCAGCCTCATGCATTCGATGCAAGCACGCCACTTCTAGGCTGTGCCTTCAGCCCTACATCTTGAATAGTGTACATTTTTTTTAAATGAGGGGGGAAGCAGAGGTAAGATTTACTGATGAACTTGTTATGGGGAGCAGCACAGTAGAAGCCTTCAGGAGTGCAAGGTCCCCATCGGCCGAGGGACCCCGACCCCCCCAACCCTGCATTTCACCCCGCAGCCTCAGGGAGGAGGCGCTTCTCAGCCACCGTCTTCAGAATCATTTGCACTGGGCTTGGCAAAGCCCCACTTCTGAGAGAGGTGGTCTGGGGAAGCTTGAAGCTGGCCCTTCATGGGGCCTGGAGCACATGTCTCGTCCTGCAGCTTGGTGCGGAGGGACACGACGGCCGTCCAGTGGGAACCCTGCACTGTGGCCTGGGGCCCGCACGCCCATCTGGAGCCTGGGCTGGGGCAGCAGGAGTCAGGTCCTCAGACATCCGCTGGGCAGCCAGACACGCAGGCCTAGAACCACTGAGGGGCTCCCATTCGCAGCCTTTGCGCACAGGGCCAGCCGCAGAGCGGCCCAGGTGGCTCCAGTGGCTGCAGTTGAAGTTTTAAAATTTGGCCCAAAAGCAGGTTTCCTCTAGCTATGGAGATGATAATGATGTGGTTTTGTTTTCTTCTGCTCATGGAATGGACGGGGAGAGCTGCCTTTCGGGGCATCTGAGCTGCAATCCCACATGGGTGGCATCAGGTTGCGCTTGTCACTTCTGTGTGGCTCAGGGTGTGGTCTGCCGGCCTGCGGGAGCTCCCCGTGCCTGTGGTGAGGGTTGCTCAGTGCCCCTTCCTAGCGTATCTGGTTTCACGTCAGTATCTGGATAATACTGTCATTCTAGGACAGGCTGGGGAGAGTAGTTCCTGCCCTTGTATTTTCTGGAAATGACTGTGTTGAATTTGTTATTCCTTTTTTTTTTCCAGGACCAGGGATCCAACCTAGGACCTTGCATTTGTGAGGCAGGCGTGGCACCATTGAGCTAAATTCCTGGCCTGAGTTACTCCTGTTGAAACACTGGGTAGAATTAGCCAGGGAAGCCGTCTGGACCTGGGGCTCCTTTGACGTTGGTTAAATAGGCAGCTCAATTCCCTTATCATTGCAGGACTATTAAAGCTATAAATGGTGGGAACTGAGGCAGTGCGCATCTTCGGATGCACTGACCCCTCCTCACGGCTGCCAGATGTACAGATGTGATGTGCTCATGGATTTCTGCCATTTTCTTTGATGTCTCCAACGACGTGTGCTTTATTCCCAGTACTGATCACCTGGGCTTCATCTCCCCAGGTCCGCCTTGCTGGAAATCTGTCAGTCGTATTGATCTTTCCAAAGAACAAGCTCTCCTCTCAATGATTGTATGTATTGTCTTTCTATTTTCAATTTCATTGATTTCTCATCTTCATTATTTTGTTCTTTCTACTTGAGTTTAATTTTCTTTTTTTCCTAGGTTCTTGAAGTGGTAGTTTAAATACTTGATTTAAGTTGTTTCTTCCTTTTGCTCTTTTTTTTTCTTTTTTTTTGTCCTGGGGATCAAACTCAGGACCTTGTGCTTGAGAGGCAGTTGCAGTGCCACTGAGCTAAATCTCTGGCCGTTTCTTCCTTTTGAATGCATGCATTAAATGGTGTTCATTTTTTCTCTTTTAGCATAGCAATTTCCCACAAATGCTGACATACTTACTTTCATTTCTATACACTTTAATGTATGACTTTTGATGATTTCCAGAGCTTTAAAATATGACAGATTTGCCCTCTGTTGGAGAAGGGATTTCTTCTCCCTTGCTCCGTGATTTTGAAAGTGAGCCGACCACATTTTTACTGTATGCATTGCTTTAGCAGAGCTATCATCATGGTCTGCATGTAATCTTCATAAAAATATCTTAAGGGCCAAATAATGTGATATCCCTTACCTCTATTGTTTGACAATACACTACACTGAGATACTGTCTTAGTCACTATCCTCCCTTCCGGGACCAAATACCCAACATCTACAACTTAAAGGAGGAACGGTTTGTTTGGGTTCACGTTTTACAAGTTTCAGTCCAGTTTAAGCAGGCTCAGATAGAAGAACTGGCCCGGCAGGGGCCTGGCGGAGCAGAGCTGCTCAGGGCATGGAGGGCAGGAAGCAGAGTTAGGAGCTGGGAGGGAGCTTCCGGGCTGCGCCCCAGTGAGCGCCTCTCCTGACCAGAGCCCACCTCCTCATGGCCCTTGATCCAGTCCCTTCCATGTGCCCCACCTATGGGGACATGGAGATGTGAATCAGAACACAGTTTAAACTCATCTTGTATTTAGTCATTTTGCTGAATTCTGTCACTCTACTTCTTTAATTAAGGCTTTTAAATTTTCTAGCCAGGCAGCTGCACAACCTGGCACCACTGACAGCCTGGCAGAGCCTTGGCAGGACTCTCGGCTGTTTTCTAGCTCTGTCTGTGCTGGGGGGTGGGGTCTGAAGCACAATCAGGGAGCCTTGGATTTCTAAGCCCATTCTCCCCTCAACGCCTCCAGTGCCTCACCTTGCAAGACCCTGCTTGTTGTTGCTTCTGGAAAATGCCCTACCTTACATTGCTCAGGTTCCTCTGTATTTCTATTACATCAACTCTGTAATGAGGAAATCAGTTGAATTTCATCCGGGGCCACAACTTGGTCCTCGGTGTAAGGTGTTGTGAGTGGAGCCAATGGCTTCCCTGTGAATTCCCGAGTTCCTGCAATAAAGTTGCTGCCTGTGAGCGGCTTCCACTTAGCAGAGTCCTTCTGCCAGTCTGATACTTGGATCACTCAATCTGTACTCACAAGGAGGCAGTGTGCACGTGCATGTGTACACGCGTGTGGTATACGTGGGGAGGGTCCCTCTTTGGGCTTCTGTGAGGTTTTATGAAATGACTGGGCACTTGTGCTCTGGAACAGCCTGTGCTGGCGGCTTATCTGTTCCCTGGATATTCGGTAAAGTCACTGGAAAACCCATCTGGTACTTCCTTGTTTCCCCGCTCTGCAGCAATGAGTCCTTGCTGTTCCCTTGAGAGCGGGAGCTAGTGGCTTGTGGGGAGCACGGGACTCCAGGGGTGTGGGTCCTGGGCCGGGATGAGGCCCAAGTGTGCCCGCTTTCCATCACCTTTCAGGGTGTGCATCAGTGATTTGTGCTCCCTGCCACGGCGTTACCATGGACAAAGATGGAGACACCAGACAAGACATCAGGGCCAGCTCTCCCGTGGTTGGACAGTTCTGAGCAGAGCCGCAAACGCTAATGCTGCCCGAGGGACTGCTCTCGCCTCAGGGTGAGGGCAGAATACTGCTTGGAGCAGGAGTTTTTCCATAGAGAAACAGTCTGAAAAATATACTGACTTACTCACAGAGCCAGAGCCACGAGGCCTCAGCTTCACTGGCTCAATGACCGAGGCTGAGCTGTGAGCCCAGCCAGGGGCACAGCTGGACGCAGGGCAAGGCTGGGAAACCACCTGGCTGCCAGCTGCCCTGCGCACCAGGCCTGCAGGCCCCCGACTCCTCTGCAGATGGAAAGTGGGGCCCCCACCCTCCCTGTGCCATGAGCACCCTGGCCCCGGGAGCTGCGGCCCCCATAGGAGAACGATGGCCCCAAGCTGGGCATTAGGTCAGTGTCTCCTCCTCTGGAGATCGCTCCTTCCTGACTGGCTGTGAGGACCAGGTCTGGGACGACTCCAGCTTCAGGGCTCTGGAATCTGCGGGCGGTTGGGCGCTGAGCTCCACAGGGCTGTGCCCGGTGCCCCTTCCTCCCCTCCTGCCCACTGCGAGCCCATCCGCCAGAGGCAAATAGAAACACAGCAGAGGGCCAGGGATTTAGCTCAGTGGTGCCACCACCTGCCTCGAAAGCGCATGCTCCCAAGTTCGATGCCGGTACCAAAAAAAAAAAAGAAAGAAAAAAAAAGAAACACGGCAGAATTTGTTTCTGGTTATATTCAACTTAGAATAGTGGCTCCTTCTTGATTATTTGATTTTTTTTCTTGAGTATATAAGTCATTAACCACAATTCCAAAACAAACTATATGAAAAGCCGGATTCCTCGCTCCTTCCCCGGTACAGTCACTTTCCCACTACCAGACAAAATTCTCAACACTCAAGGAAGAAAAGCTCTGTCCTGGCTCGCGGGCTCACAGGAAGAAGCCTCGCCGCGAAGAGGAAAGGCCCGGCGGAGGGCGGCTTGGCTGCGGGTAGCCGGAAGCGGAAGCAGAGAGGGCCGGAAGCGGAGAGGGCCGGAAGCGTGGAGAGAGGGAGGGGGTGGGAACGCAGCCCTCAGGCTCCGCTGCAGCGCCTGCCTGCTCCCAGCCTCACCTCCGAAGGTGAGCGTTTGGGGGAGCGCTTTTGGTCCCCGCCTTGGTCCCCGCCGGAGATGGCTGGGGGAGGGAGGCGCCGCGCAGCTTCCCGGGTCCAGGGCCTGGTGCTGTGCAGGCGGTGACTCCCGGGCCGCCAGCGCAGGGCGGACTGCGCACCTCCACCCGGCCCCCACCCGGAAGTTCCCGTTTAAGTGGGGTGGGGCGAGGTGCAGACTGAGCGCCAGAACTTTTTTGACTTTTGTTTTGAAACAGGCTCTCGCCAAGTCGTTGAATTGCAGATGCTGGCTCTAACTCACAATCTTCCTGCCTCAGCCTCCCACTTGGATTATAGACAGGCACCATCACGTGCAGCGACGCCAGAGCTTTTCAGTAGCTGCCCAGGTAGGACCGGGAGGCAGAGTTCTGAGCCACTGCCCTGACACCAAAGCCTCATCCGGCGTGACCAGGACCCCCCGCTGGCGGTGTGAGCTGAGTGCAGGAAGGTCCTGCAGAGGCGCCTCCGCGCCGCTCCCAAAACTGTCCTTTTTCCCCATGTGGCCACAACCGGCCCCGGGACAGTGCCCCAGTGACAAAGGCGCCTGCAGGCTCCTCCCACCACGCAGAGCGACCCAGGGCTACTGGACGCTCAGGACTGTCAACCACGGGTGATTAAAAACCTCCACCTCCGCCCTCTGCCCAGGGGTGAGCTGCCCGTCTCTGAGAGGAGGAAGTGGTAACTGGTGGCAGAGACAAGATCCCTGCCGGACCTTCTGAAAGCCTCCTGACCGCCCACCTTTGTGCCTGGAGTGTCCTGCCCTGATGGTGCACACCCACGCCACCCCAACCCAGGAGACATGAAATGCACAACACACGCAGAAAACACGCACCCTGCGGCTCACAGACGCGCGAGGCACAGCACGCACAGCGCAGAGCGGCTGGTGTGATGCTGCCGCTCCACCAGCCCACTGCCCGGAGCCTCCAGGACTGGCGGTGGGGGTGGAGGCAGCGCCACCCCGTGAGGAAAGTGTCCAGCAAACCAGCCTGGGCTCCTGCTCTCCCCGGGGCCCACGCCGCAGTGGGGCCGGGTCCCAAGCCGGGTTACAGACGCTGCTGGCAAATGCTTGGCACCATCTGGGGAGGACACTCCTGGGCCTGACCCGGGGTGGCCGTGGCTCTCTTATCTGCATGGGACCAGAGCTGGCAATCCACGCCATAAATGTTCTTTTCTGCGTCATTCCGGCTTGGGACTTCGTCAAAAACACCTTGGGGGCTCCGTGCGGAAGGGCCTGGTTTCCATCTCCAAACCTGAACTGAAAACTGCAGCCCTCGGCAGGAGTGCAGAGAGGAGTGGATGTGCCCCTCGCAGTGCTCTGCCTTCATTGCGCCTCGACTTGGCTCGGCACTTGCCGCGAGGTCTCGGGCTGCGTGTGGCCTTGCTCTGGGGGCCCCTCCTGAACTGGCCTCCCTGCGTCCACGTCAGGCACGGTGTGTGCCACGGGGTGCAGCACGGGGAAAGCTGCGGCGCGGCCTGTTTGCAGCCAGGTCGCAGTCACAGGTATGAGGGCTTGGGTTTCCGCACCTGTTCTGGGGACAGAACTCAGCCACAGTAAGCAGCTGCCCTGGGCTTTTGAGGAGCCAGCGCCGGGGTCTAGTTGGGCAGTCCAGGGGAGCCGGCTTCTGGGGCCCCTCCCAGGCGGTCACTGTCCCCCTCTTCCTCCTGTCTCTCCCACGTTGCCTTCCTGGAGGCGCCCCCACCTCGGTCCCCATGGTGTCTCTGCCACCCCCGCTCCCGGCCCGTCCGGCTGCCCTGTGGCTGGGAAGCAGGAGCGGAGGATGGTGAGGCCCCGGTGCTGGCTTCTGTGGTCACTTGAGCCGAAGACAGAAGAGCTGGAGGCTCCTGGGCCCCATGGCCATGCACAGGAGACGCAGGGGCCCGGCGAGGCCCTGGTAGTCTGCCAACGGCCGGGGGTCTGGGGTCTGGCCGATGGCGGGACGGCTCCCCTGCAGCACTGCAGCTGGATGTGCGAAGGCCAATGTGTGTGACTTCCCTGGAAAGGGAGGAAACTGCCTGGCAGCAGGGTTGGCACAGGACTGAGTGGCGGGTGCATGGGGCGCGGGTGTTTCTCAGGCTGGACAAGGTGGGGCCTCGTGGTGACAGCCTGCAGAGGGGCTGGCCTGGGGCTCGGGGAAGGTGGGGCCGGGCCCCTGGGCCGAGCCCCGTGACACTGCAGAACCTTCCTTCCAAGAAGGCCAGTGGGCTGTGGGGGCCGTGAATTTGGGGGACAGCATCGAGCTCACTGGAGTAAGTGGCCGCATGAAGTCTGGGGGAGAGCAAGGCAGGGAGATCCTGTCTGCACTCGTGTCCTGTGGCCCCGTGAGAGTGCTCAGAGTGTCGCTGGCCCAGGGGCGGCGTCTGTCAGCCTGGGACTGGGCACCGGCACAGATGTCAGCGGGGACACTCACTGGCAGTGTGCGAGGCCTGGGAGGACCCCGCGGCGCCAGGTGCCAGGTGCACAGCCTGAGGAAAGCTCCTCCTTGGGGACAGGGAGACAGCTGTGCCTGCTGTGCCTTGGCACCTTTATGTGCACACAGCTTGTTGGGGCTGCACCGAGCTCACTCACCTGACTCTCACAACCTTGTAGAGCAGGGATGCCTAGCATGACTGCACGCCCTGCCCTTTGGTCTCCTGGCCATGGAGCAATGACTGCTGAGGGGCAGTGGATGAGGCCTGTCCTCCAGGACGCCCATGACATAGAAGGATTCCTGTCCCTTCAGGCCTGGAGGGAGCCACCCTGGGACTAGGCTCCCTTGTGTCACAAGAGCCCTGCTTGGGGCCCGCAGGGGCAGCGGGCAATGTGGCAACCTGGTCCGGGCCCAGGTTGAGGACAGCGGGATGGCGGGTCAGAGGGGCGGCATCCCCTGCTGGTGCTGACTCTGGGCCTGCGTCGGCCTGCAGCTGAAATCTGCTCCCGACTGGGTAAGAAGCTCCTGGGTTCCATCCTTCCCACTCTCAGCCTGAAAAGCACCCCCTGGAAAGCAGCAGGACCCCAGGGCTCCCAGGCAGGCTGTGGCCACAAGGCCTCACTCATCCAGGCCGGGACAGGGCGCAACAGGCCCTCGGAGCTGGGGATCTCAGGTGGGAAAGAGCTGAGTCCCTGTCGCGGGGCTGGAGTGCCTGGCGTCAGGCCGACACCCTTGGGGAGGAGCAGGGACACCCTGAAGGCAAGGCCCAGAAGCGGGCTCTGTGCCTGTCGCGCCCCTGCCCCTCGTGGCGCTGCCAAGGGGCCGCACTGAGGATGAGCAGACCCGGCTGGCTGGGAGTGGTGACCGCAGGCTGTCCCGTCCTGGGCAGGTCACCTGAACCTCGCACCCTACAGGACCCGAGAGCAAAAGGGGAAGCCACACAAGTGGTGTGCGTGTGTAAATATGGGAATTGTATTTTAGGAAACACTGAAACAAAGCCCTCTGTAAACAGATGTACGTGAGACTCACCCTGGCGATGTGCAGGCATCACTAAAAACCCTTTCCCGAGGCGTCCCCTGCTCGTGCAGGAAGACTCAGCGCAGAGCAGGGCCGCGCAGCCTGGCGTCCTGCAGGGCATGGCCTGCACGGCCAGCGGCTCGGCGTGGACGCAGGCTGCCCCGGGGGCTGGGGGCTGGGGGCTGGGGAGGAGCCTGCAACGCCGCCTGCGCGGCCGGCAGGGGGCAGCAGAGCGAGCGGGAGGTGTTACTGAGTGGGCGGGGCGTGACCGGAGTGAGCTCAGTGGGCCCCTGCCACTGCCACCTCGGACCAACTGCAGCCCCCCGGCCGTGGGGACAGGGAGGCCCAGCCACCTGCCAGCTGCCCTGGGCGGCCACCGCACCGCACCGCAGGACCGGGCTACGGGCGCTGACCACACAGGCCCGGAGCAGGGGCCCGTCGGCCCATGCCCCCTGGAGGATGGTTCCTGCCGAGGAGCAAGCACACTCCTGGGGGGCTGCTTTGCACTCCCTCGGGCTCAGGCCTCCCGCGGGTCTCACTGAGCGCTCGGGGAAATCTCGGACACGGTTGCACTGAGGGCACTGGACGGCTCTCCCCAGCGCCAGACCCCCGGGAGCAGGATCGCCAGCGCCCAGGGTGCCCTCTGCAGGGGTGAGGCGGGTTGGGGGCCCTGCTGTCCCCACGGTGACGCCCCCACCACGTGTTTCCACGTGCGCAGGAGTCGGCAGCCAGGCCGGAGCAGCTAGACCAGGTGCCCTGAGCCCACAAGAGGGCCTCAGTGCTGACTGCAGGCGCTGGGCAGCTTGGATGGAACCATGAGGACCCACAGGATGCACCCCAACACATCACAGAAGTCTGCATAGCTGGCTAGGAACAGCGGTGCGAACTATAATCCCAGCACTCGGGAGGCTGAGGCAGGAGGATCGTAAATTCAAATCCAGAATGGTCAACTCACTGACCTAGTGACCCTGTCTTGAAAGTTTTAAAAAGGGCTGAGGATGCAGCTTAGTGTGATGGCCCTGGTTCAATCCCCAGTACAAAAAACTAAAAGAATAAAATAAGGGCCAGGGGGAGCCGAGACCTTCTTAAGAGCAGGTTGGGAAACACGCTCCCGAGGGGCAAGAGAAGCCCAAATGCAGGCAGCAGAACGGGACCAGAAGCAGACCGTGTGGGAGGGAGCAGAGCCCTGTCCATGCTGATGGCTGGGACATGGCGAGGTGCCAGATGGAGGGGAGGGCCCTTGAGAGCCTACCTCACACCATGCTTCTGAAAATCACTTCCATGAGGATCAAAGACTTAACTGAAAAACCCACTACAATCTGGGTGTGGTGGCGCACATCTGTTATCACTCAGGAGGCTGAAGCAGGAGGGTTGCTTCAAGTTCAAGGCCAGCCTGGCCTACATAGTGAAACCCTGTCTCAAAAACCAAACCAAAAATCCATTATGAAACTTTCACCATATGGGTGGAGACTCCGACCTCCCACCTCGAGTGAATGGAGGTGAATGCAGATGTGCGCTTGGCCATGGTGACTGCACCTCATCAAGATCTCGGGTTCTGGGCCTGAAGATCCCGGGGGAGGCGGGGGGAGGCCGGGGGAGGCGAGGGAGCAGCAAGGGGCGTGGGCTGCACTCAGCGACAGGAACTCACGTCCACTGACAGAAAAGGACAGATGTCCTCCTGGACAGATGCTGGCAGTCACTGCCCGACCACACAGCAAAGCGCATGCGGGCCGGAAGCACGGGGCCCCACCCACTGATGCCCCAGGGCTTCAGGTCCACCCAGCTAACGTCCGGCCCCTCCTCAGGCCTGCCCACAGTCTGGCTGCGCCTTTGTCACGGGGCCGGACCCTTGTGGTCTGCAGCAGGAGAACAGAGGCAGGAGACAAGCAGGACAGACCAGGCCAGGACGCGCTGCTCACCAGGTGTACGGCAGCGAGCGGGCTAGAAAGCCGCCTGTGCGAGACAGGGACAGAAAACAACTGCGACCAGCTGGAAGCTGGGTCCCTCCCCCAGGCAGGTGGGGTCCAAGAAGGACTGCGCCGAGCTGCTGCTGCCCAGCTGCTGCTGCCTAGCGCCGGGTGGACACGCAGTGAGCACGCTGGCTCATCTCTGCCCGCCGCGCATCTGCCTCGCCCTCTTTCTCCGTTGGCGCCGTCTCCCACAGCAGAGCAAAGTGGGGAGCACACAGTGAGGTCTGTGGGTGACGCAGGGGCCGTGGAGCCCTCCCAGGGACAGCCAGCGCCCGCAGGGACAGCGCAGCCTTGGTGCCGACAGCTGGATGAGGTCAGCAGCCCAGCTCTGCTCTGCACCCCAGGTGCCGCCCTGGTTGTCATGTGGCCTCAGGTGCAGATCAGCCTGGGCGGGAAGGGTCCGCAAGGGCCCCTCCCGTCCTCTGTCCTCTGCATCACCATTTTGGCCTGAGTTAATCCCCTCCACTCATGTTCTTGGGAGTTCACTTGGGTCAGCTCCCTACACCAACTACTGAGTGTCCGATCCCAGGGCCCTGCAGCCGCACGGAGACACAGGTGGGATGGTGTGGTCCCCGGACAGCAGGACAGCGCCCTGCCCCCTGCCTTTCCCGTGGGCTGTCGCCCCATTCACAGTGACATAAGCTGGTGGCGAGGGGCTGGGAGATTGCATCGTGGTCCCAGCCAGGTGCCTCTGAGTCTCAGCTCTCAGTCTGGGGCTAGCCCCGTGCCCAGGGTTGGTCACTCAGGGCGAATGCGATCCCCCCAGCAGACACGTCTCTGTCTGAGTCAGCCTCCAGCCTGGACGGCCGCCCTTCCAGCTGCAGGACCTGAGCGCTGTCCCTACCCCTACCACAGGGCACTGCCCCGGACACAAGCAGTCGCAGGGGAAGGCAGGAACCCTCAGCACTGAGCCCCCACGGCAAGGACACAGGGTCACCAAGCAACGGGGCTCTAGCCCTCTTAGTGCTGGTGCCACGCCCTGAGGCCCTGCAAACTTGTCACCAGGGGAGAACCATTCACACAGGGTAATGTGGCAGCTGGGCATGGGGGCACACACTTGTCATCCCAGCACTCGGGAGGCTGAGGCAAGAGGATCTCTGTAAGTTCAAGGCCAGCCTGGGCTACATAGTGAGACCCTGTCTCAGAAAACAAAACAGAAAACATAGAGTAATTAGAGATGGCACCCTGGACACAGTGGGTGATTGTTTCGCTGCTGCAGAGAACCAGGATTCTGTCACTACATTCCTTTGAAGAGCGTCAAATTTTTTGTGTTTTCCTATGAAATTAACCTGGTTGAAATCAGAGTGCAGATTCAGCCTCGGTGCCTCTCCATTCTGAGATCCACTTCTGTTCTTGGAGTTGCTGGCTCAGCCCCGTGCAGGCCTGGCTCGGGGTGAGCTAGCTGAGGGCAGGGTGTGGGCATGGGCTGCTGCTTCCTGAATTCCCTTCCTGGAGTTTCAGTGCTGTCCACTCTGTCACCAACTGCCCCGTCCTCAGCAGGGGACTGGTCCCCAGCCCTGTCCTACCTCAGGACCCCTGGTTTCTGTCACTCCCCTGCGTCTGCAGCGGCTGAGGTTTCTGGCGATTGCTGGTGTCGGCCAGTGTTTTCTGAGAGTCTCCCCATGCAGGCCAGGCTGACCTCAAACTCACAGTCCTCCTGCCTCAGCTTCGTGAGTGCTGGGATCACAGGTGTGCGCCACCACGCTGGCTGTTTTCCTTTGTAATTCTAGAACAGTCATTTGCTAGAAGGTAACTGAATTAGGTGCCACTCAGCATCACCTGGCAGCAAGCCTGCCGCAGTCTTCATACCTGCAGGAAGCGGGTACAGGTGTCCCCAGCTGAGCGCGGCCCAGGTCCTGTTCAGCAAGCGTGGTGGCCCCAGCTCTTGCAGAGCTGGTGAGTTTGGAAGGTGGCAGTGACAGTGGATTCCAGACGTCCTGAGTGAGTGCACCCCTCCTGACACTGCCTCCTTCCAGCTGGGTCACCGTCTGCACATCGCGGCCGTTGCCTGCCTCACTCACCAGCAGCTCACACAGCAATAGCTCCTGACGTTGCCACTCTGCTGCTGCATCTGCACTCCTCTGTGTCACGTCTACATGCCACGCTGCACGGTGAGGAGCAGCACAGACACGCGTGCCGTGTCAGCAAGGGCAAAGCAGAGCTGTCGTGTAAGAGGACGGAAGCGCTGGGGAGGTGTCCCTGTCTCATGGAGCAGCCTCACGGCAACAGCCCGGGACAGCGGCGTCCTGCAGACTGCAGTGCGGGTCGGGCTCAGCCAGTCATCCAGGCAGGAGGTGCTGGTGGGGAGGGACAGCACTGCCAGAGGCCCAAGGCCTCCCTGCGTGTGGCCACTCCCTCCAGCACTCAGACCCTGGCCTCGAGGCTGGCCCTGGCCGCACGTGCAGGGTCACCTTAACCGGGGGGCAGCTCTGTGATGCCAGAGGTGTTTGGTTTGGTGAACATCAGGGTTTCCCCAAGTCCCACACCTTGTTCTGCAGGAGAACGGGCACCGGCCAGGGCGTGGCACAATCGGGATGTACCTGGCAGTCAGGTGCCCGGGTCCCGCCTGTGGTTCCCCTGCTCAGCCGTCAGGGAGCGGCAGAGCCCATGGAGACAAGGTTGCTATGAGAGAGGCAAGAGGCGAGGTTCTGCGTCGCTGGGAAGGCTCTTTGGGGGGGGTTGGAACATTCACACTGCTCCCCACGACAGCTGGTGACTTCCAGCTGTCCTGGGCCTGCTCAGCTTGCAGCCCCCTTCTGTCCTTCTGACACCCCGCCTGTCTTGGGTCCCCCGGGCTTGCTGCTGGCAAGACTTCCCGAGACCCTGGGCTGAGGAGACCTTCCGGGAAGTCCCCAGGCTACTCGGGTCGCCCTTGAGGTCTTTTCAGGCGAAACTGCCAGGGGAAGTAAAGTCACACACATGGGCTCCTCTCCGGCACCGCTGTCCCCTCGAAGCAGCCGGCCTGGGGTGTGTGGCCCATGGAGGGAGCTGAAGCTCTTGCTGCCAGCTGTGTTCTCGGGTCCTGCCACCCCTGCCCTGCCGTCTGCACCGGCTCTCTGCATGCCCTGGGGCCACCCGTGCCCTCCCCACCGGCTGGAGCGGGGCCAGTGTCAGGATTGACAGGTGGGGGTCAGAGCAGCCAGGGCCCAGGATGAGGTGGGCCAGGCTCCCAGTCGGTATTATTCCTGTTAAACTGGGACGGCTGTAGAAAGCAAAGGCTGAGGTGAGAGGAAGCAGATGCAGTCCCCTTCACCTGAAGCAGGGAGGAGAGGAGCGGGCAGGATGGGCTCAGGACAGCGGGAGCAGGGCGAGCCAGGTGTGAGCCTCACAGAGGAGCCCAGGCTCCCAGGAGCTGTGGCCGCTGAGGCCTCGGATCCTGCACTGAGGTGAGCCTGCCCCACAGCTCCGGGACCCCCTGGTGGCTCTTGTGGGGCCTGCGCCAGGCGGCAGGAGCGGCACTGAGGACCCTCAGAGCATGGAGGGGGTCCCCCCTTCCCCAGGATGGAAAGGGCCCCGAAGGACACTAGCAGCTGGCCGGGCACCCGCTTTGTGGTCCAGTGGCCCGGAGGGTCTAGAGCATCTGCACTGTCTTGTGTGAATTTACAATTTCTGGTTGCACAAGCCCCCGGGCTGATTCCATCTGCCGGACACATGCTCCTTAGGGCTGAAGACAGCCTTGGGATCAGTCGCAGCCCCTCAGAGGGAACGGCTCCTTGGAGCCTTCCTGCACCCCAGGAAGCTCCCAGTCCCATGCGCCTGGGCAGTGAGAACCCAGCCTTCACCCTGGCAAATCCCTTCTGCTTTGAACTGCTGCGTGTTCTTCACTCCTCAGTCTCAGGTTTCCCAGCTGAACACAGGACCCAACCACCACCTTGCAAACACCTCTTACCTGCATCCGGTTGCCATGGGAACTCAAGGAGAGCCAAGGCTGAAGCCACCTGAGACACCTGAGTCTAGGGCGGGCTTGTAGCCCTCAGAGCAGCCTGTGCAGATCTCAGTCTCACGGCCACCGGTCAGGGAGGGTGTGCAAGAAGACCTCTCTACGCACAGACGCCACCAGGCCACCATGGCATGCACTATAAAGCATGTGAGGTAGGACTGACATGTGAATGCTTGAAATTTTAAGACACACTGCCATGAATCCCCCTCAAATACCCCCTCACTTTGAGCACACTCACCCATGGTCCCTGCCACTTCCTGCAGCGGCTCTGGAGTCCTCTCTCCTGAGGGTCTTCACCAGGTGTGATAAAGATACAGTGACTGCTGCTGCCGAGCGCCACCCAACAGAAAGCAGCTGGCAAAACATGACGCCATGTCCTCATCTGGATCTGGCACTGTTGACTCCTGGCTTCTGGCAAAGTCAAAATTACTAGAAGATGTTCACTAAGACCCCAAGTTCAGCTAACCAGGCCCTTGGCTTTCACAGTGGGACAGGTCAGGGCCATCAGGGAGAGCCAGGCTCCTGGGGCTCGTGTCCCAGGCTCAGCTCTGGCCGAGGGAGACATCGCTGGTTGACTCAGCCAGGAAACTTCGCATCTTTGCTGCTACCAATTAGTTGTTCCTGCAAATTCACTGGAAGGCATCGCCTTGTGACTTGCTAAGAAGCAGAATCAGGGCCTTGTATTGGGAAGCTTGCTGATTGGACAGAGAGTGACTCCTCTACTTCTTAAAGCCAATGGCCAGGACACTCATTCTTTTGGTTGATGACAAAAACTCTACTCTCTCTTTCCAGAAGGCTTTCAAGTGTCTCTCTGAAAGATATTAATTTCTCACTCATTATTTTTAAAGTCACCTTTATCTTGAAGGTAGGAATTAGCAGTGTTACTTTTAAAATATCTACCGAGAAGCTATTTCTGACAGCCATTTATTTTCCCAGTGACGGGTCCCAAAATTTGAACTATTATTTTTATTTAAAAAAGAAAACTGCCTAATTCATCTTCAAGTCCAAGACACTTTTAACTACCTGCTATAATTTAACTGGAGCCATCCTTTGTGGTACACAGTATTTTTATAGTCATTCTCCACAAAGTGTTATAAATATTACATTACAAAGTATTATAAATGTCCTGTGTTTTCATGGCTGGTTTTATCTGTACTGGCAATGGCTCTCTCTTCAGTCCATGGGGTAGGTTATAATTTTTCCAACTGACATACATTTATTTATTTATTTATTTTTGATACAGGGTCTCACTATGTAGTTCAGGCTGGACTTGAACTCAGTATGGAGCCCAGGCTTGCCTCGAACTCATGGCAATCCTCCTGCCTCAGCCTCCCGAGTGCCAAGATTACAGATGTGTGCCATCACACCCAGTGTGATATTTATTTTAATAAATAAACCATTTATTGTTAATGTATTTTCTGTAATCTCTTTCTTTAGAGATACAGGGGACAACAGATCTTTTAAAAATTTAATTTTGAGCCAGGATACAGTAAATGCCCGAGTGAGGACACACTGAGGCCTCATCCACCTTGATCGGGAAGGGAGGCTGGCAGGGCCTCAGCGCCCCCCCGACACTTGTTGAGTCTGGGTGGGAACTGGAAACTGCAGGAGGAAGCTGGCCAGGGTCCTCACCAGGAGTGGGTCGCTCAGTGGCTCTGAGACACACCCCCACAGAGAAGCCAGGCAGCCCCTGGTGTCCCTTCCATGCCTGGGAGGCACAACCTCGACTGACTCCTGCAAGGCACCCCGACAGTCCCCCAAGGGAATGGCACCCGGAAAAACAACTGCTTAGTACTCTTCGAGAGCATCAGGTCACGAGAGACAGAGGCAGTCTGTCTGTCTAGATGGGGAACCGAGGGGCCCCATGATGGCTGCGTCAGAGATGTCCAAGGTGATTCGACCGTGGGCCACTAACCTCACCAACAGGGCCATCCTCTGATGAGCCCAGCTGAGCAAGCTGTTGGAGATGTGACCCTCGGGAGGAAGTGTGTCCCAGGCAGTGCCACTGCTCTTTCCCCTTCTGCTTCTGGCTGCCATGAGGCGAGCAGCTGCCGTCCCCACACCCTTCCACCACGAGATGTCTCTGCCTTGGACACAGCCGGCCATAAACTGAACCCTCTGAAACCGTGAGCCCACGAAACCCTTCTCCTTGCAGTTGTAGGTCAGGCGTTGGTCCCAGTGACGCAAAGCTGATGAATACAACACAAGCCAAGTGGCCTGTGGGAGCCCGAGGAGACAGAAACCTGAAGAGGAAGACTCGAGACCCTCCCTGGAGACAAAGGACTGTGCTGACACTCGTCTCCTGGTTCCATGGGGAAGGGCGGATGTGAGGGCTCAAGGTGATGGCTAGGTGGAAACTCTCGGTGCCATGGTTTTAAAATAGGTTGAAAGGCGGCACTTGGGTCTGGCTTGCAGCAGCGTTCTTCGACAAAGGAATGCGCTTTCCTTTGCCCCTGTTATCTTGTGGACTCCAGGGATTCCAGCCCTGTGGGACATGGGTGCGTTTCCTCACTGGTGCTTGACTACGACTGCTGCCACGCTGGAAACCTCGGAAGTCGTTTCTGGAAATTCATCACAGAGTTCAGTGCATGTGTGGGATGCGCCGTTGGTTACCTGGGACCCGAGAGATGCCGGACGCTGTCCTGCTTTCCAGGGCCAGTGTCTCCCCACCCTGACCTGACACCCTTAGCACTGATGTTTCCGGCCCCGGCAGGTGATGCCGGCCACAGGGCCGTGAGCGGCCACCTCCAAGGGCTTGGCTCTTCTGCCCTCTGTGGCCGAGTGGGACTCCACAACGGGCCGTGGCTTTAATCTGCAGAGTGAATGCTGAGTTCACAGAGAGGACCGATGGCCTTTGCTGTCCTCCGCTTCCTCTGGCATGGTGATGTCAGTCTTCGGCCCGGGCGGGAGAGTGTCCCCTGCACTCCGCTTCGCCAGGACTCGTTTCCCCGAAAACCAGGAGGACAGAAGCACTCAGCTATCCACAGGAGGGAGGGGACACTAAGAGCTGCTGTCCATGCTGTGACCACAGGCTCCTCCCCAGGACACCTGCACGTCCACATGACACCGTCACTCCCAGAGGCTCAGGCAGCAAGGGTCCCTGGGTCACTGAATGTTTCAGATGATTAATTTTGTTTCAGTACTGGGGATCAAACCGAGGGCCTTCAAGCTGAGCTGTAGTCCCAGTTATTTATTTATTTATTTATTTATTTATTTATTTATTTATTGAGATACTGTCTCACTAAGTTATCCAGGCTATGGTGGAACTTGGCATCCTCCTGCCTCAGCCTCCAAGTGCTGGGATCACAGGCCTGCACCCCCATGCCTGGCCAAAATTTATGTTTGTTTGTATGTATATATGTATCCATGCTTCTTGAGGCAGGATCTCACTCTGCTCCAGGCTAGGCTTGAACTCAAACTCACTATGTAGCCCAGGCTGGCCTTAAACTCACAGTGATGCTCCTGCCTCAGCCTCCTGAGGATTACACACCTGGGATTACAGGTGTGTCACCACACCTGGCAGTTAATTTACTTTTTAGATGAAAATATACCCAGAAGTCCAGATTATTTTCTCCCCATTCTCCGAAGCTGCACTGTCCAACAGCCACGGGTCACATGTGGCTACTTAAAGTGATGTAAGTTAACTGAAAATAGCGGCAAGTCCCCTCGGCCCCTGGCCCTTGTGACTCTGCCAGGGCTCAGCCGCACCCTGCCTGGGACGTGGAGCAGTCGCCCAGCACAGCCCCTCACCGTGAACCTGCAGCGGCTCATCCCACACGTGGCCTCGGTGGCATGACCACAGCAGTGCCCGCACCGCAGTGCCTCGGAGGAGCAGGCTGGCATGTGCTCCAGCCACCTGCACTGGAGGGTTTCCACACGGCTCTAATCCCGCTCGGCTCCCAGGGAGCGGGCACCCAGGGGAAGGGCCCTGTACTGCCGAGCCGGGCTGTACCAGGCAGGTCTCCCAGGAGCGAGTGGCTGGGCGGGCAGCTGCTGGTCCCCGCTTCCCACCTCAGCTCGTTTGCCTGGGCAGGATGCAAATGCCAGCCGCCAGAGCTAGCAGCAGCATCATCGGCGGGCACGGAGAAAATGACCACAAAAGCAGCAGCGGCAGCCCAAACCTAGGGGCCCGAGACAGCAGAGGCTGAAGGTGACACGGGAGGCCCCACGACACAGGTGGGAAGGCTCGCCCCACCCCGAGGCAAAGGAGGGGAGAAAGGGATTCCCGGCGGCCCTGCCTTCTGGGAGGACCAGTGACAACAGTGGGCAGAGCCTGTCCTTGTCAGCCCGCCTGGTGCCTGGTGCCGCACACAGGGAGGCGACACCTTCCCCTAAGGGCGGCACAGGCCTGGGTTCCTGCTCCTGAGCCTGGCTGGGTTCACGCCGGGCACGGATGGCCTGCGGACCACCCTGTCCAACCTGCACTCCCTTCCTCCATAAAGCCACGGGGCTGGGCTCAGGGGCCTTGGTCCCCTGGCAGGGGACAAGAGGAGCCGACAGTTTTCTGACCAGAGGCCTCCCCGGCGCTGTTCACAGGGCTGATCCCAAGCGAGCGTGGGACCCAAGGTCGGGCTCTGGGCCCTTCCCGTGCTTTGCTCTCCTGCCTCACTCCCAGGACAGCGCCGCTCCGGTTTCTGGAAACATGGGTCTCCCCAGGGCCGGGCCCGTGTCTTACGTGTAGCCCCTCCTCTTTCTTTTTCAGTGCTGGGGATGGAACCCAGGGCCTTCACTGAGCTGTCTCCCCGGCCCTTTTTATTTGAAGTGGGGTCCTGCTAATTCCCTAAGGTGCCCAGGCTGGGCTGGAACTTGTGATCCTCCTGCCTCAGCCTCCCAGAGTGCTGGGATGACAGGCCTGAGCCCCGGTGCCCACTTCAGCCCCTCTGTTGGGCCTCAAAGCAGACTGGGGTCTGGTGCCTCGGGGGCAGCATCAGGAGTGCCACCGTGGAGCTCCTTTGCATGGCAACCGCATCACGAGGGCTCTGTGGAAACGGAGACCTCATGACAGAAGGACTTCTGCTGAGCCCACGCAGCTGGCAAGTGCTGGCACCCGGGTCAGCCCAGGGCTGTCGAGCTGGTCCTCCGCCCTGGGTCCTGAGCTGAGGTTCCTGTCCCTGCCGCTGCCCATCCTGCGCCCCACTCAGCCCTTGACCTCTGCGGGCCCCGTGTCTGGCTCGGCGGGGGTGCCCAAGTTGTCCTGAGCTGGCCAGGGCTGACCACTCGCTCCTCTTCCCCAAAGCCAGCACCACTTGAGGGCACAGGGTGTGGTCTCCCAGGCTGGCAGACAGTGGGTGGAGCCCTGGACCCATCAGCCCGCTGCGCTGCCTTTTGTCCCCACCTCCAGCCTCCAGCCTCCAGCAGTCTGGTCTGCTGCAGTCCAGCCTCAGGGCCCAGCTGCCCCTCTGTCCCCGCCTCCTCCTTCCGGTTCCTGCCCACAGCTGGCCCAGTGGCCTGTGCCCCGCTGCGTCCTTCCAAGTGCTCTTCCACCTCAGCAGCTCCAGGGGAGCACAGCAGTCAGAACTCCAGCTGGGGGAGAGGCCGAGGGCCTGCCGCCTGCTCACCAGCCTGACAGCTGTGTGGGCAGCACCTCTCAGCCTCGGGCTCCGTTTAGTTTGTTAAAAAATAAATCAGAGTGACCCTGCCATTGGGCCTGAGGGGTAATCTGCTCCCGGGGCCTGTGCAGCATGGTCAGAGCCTGTGATAGAGACGGCTGCTTTGCTTCTACAACGGGCCCGGCCCGTTCAACGAGGTCAGGAAACTTCCATTTCCTCGTCCGGGAAGCAAAGGCAGCACTGGAGAGGCTGCAGCTGAGCCTGCACTGGGCGCGGACAGCACTAAGTGAGGGACACCTAAGCTCTGGGGATGGCTCGTGCTGTCCTCACAGGGCACATGCAGGAAACAGAGGGGCCAAAGGCTCCTCGGGAGCTCATGCTTCCGGCAAAGCTCCCCTCATACTTGGAGAATGAGAAATCCTGTTTCCAGAGCCCCAGCCTCCACCAGCGATTCGGTGAGCACAGCTGACATTTCTTGCATTTCTTCTCCTTGTTGGAAGCTACCATACCAATAACTCCTTAAAAATACAATAAATCCTACACTAACGAGAAAGACTCATAATACCAAGTGTTGGCAAGGACTTGGGACAACTGCAACTCTCACACACTACTACTGATGGGAGTGCAAACTGGTGAAACAGCTTGGAGAAACTGCCAAAGCAACGTCTCTCTCTGACAAGCAAGCCCGTCCCCATGTTCCCACCTAATGCAAAGCCACGTGTGGTCACCAAGAGGTGTGCACTAGTGTGTTGACAGAGGCCCCCCATGGGGAGAGTGGGTAAACAGGACAGAACACTGCTCACAGTGACACCCCGGGAACAGTAAGGCACCCCATTCTGGACCTTGCCCTGAACTGTCCTGTCTCCCCACACAGCCACAGGCCTTCGCCTGCAAGGAACGGAAGCCAAGCTGGTGAAAATCAGAGCCCAGCCCAGTGGAGGACAAAGGGATAAAGCAGAGAGAAGGAACAAGGAGACAGAAGGGGAAAGGAGCCGAACGTGCGGGAACAGGTGGGAAGCAGCCCAGAGCAGGGCCACTGGCCCTGTGGGTCTCTCACGTCTTCCGCCTGTCTCCGCCCTGCCTGCTGCTCCCCCCCCCCCCGCCTCAGGACGCTCCTGAATGCCCTCCGCACTGGGGACGGTGAGGTGGGGCCGAATGAGCCTCTTGGTCATTTTGCAGCACAGACTCACAGAGCCATCCGCACACGTGCTGCTTAGCGGCTTCATAAGATCGTGTGGATCTGTGGGATACCACACCATGTCATGTGATATTTGTACACAGAGAAAAGTCCCTGCCCCACCCCAGCCCACACCCCTCCTCCGATGCTAATGTTCTGCACATCTCTCCAGACACATTACGCAGACAAAAAGTAGTTTTTTAGCTGGCTGTGGTGGCACACTCCTGTAATCACAGCACTTAAGGCTGAGGCAGGAGGATCCCCACAGTTCGAGGCCAGCCTGGACTACACAGCAAGACCCTGTCTCAAAAAGCAAAACAAAATGAAAACAAAAATAGTACTTCTTTAAAAACCTGGATTGGAAGAAAGAAAAATTCAGAATGGTCAATAAAGATCTGAAGATATTTCCCATTTCATTAGAAAACAGGGAAGGCAAATTTAAACGTCAAGATACAATTGTATCAGGTTAGCAGAAAAGTTAAAGTCTGATCATGTTAGCTGTTAGTGAGTGTGGTTTTGAAAAGGAACGTCCCATGTTCCTGGTGGGAATATAAATTTGAATAGCCATCTGGGGAAGTGAGTCAGCAACCGGTAATAAAAATATAACGGCGCTGGCCATAAAATCCATGAGTCCGTGGGGCACACAAATGACACTTGTGGTTCACACTCACAAATGTGTGCACAGCTGTCATGGCAGCAGACATCTGTCACACGGGGCGGCACATGCCATGCAGACATGATTAAGACTGAGTGCAGCCGTTTCTGTTTAAAACATGGCAGGGCTTCCCACTCAATGTACAGGACCCATCGGCGGCCTGCATAGATTCCCAAGACGGGAGCTGCCCACCCGTGTCCACTTGCAAGAACCATTCCAGCACGGGGACCAGGACTCAGTCCCTGGCCTCTGCGGCCTGTCAGCGCCTGCCGAGGGTTCTGCGGGAAGGGGAGGCATAGCTCCAGATGAAGCGAGTGCAGGAGCAGGGGCAGAGGAGGCAGCGGTGTCTCGGGTATGGCTGCCCCGCCTTGTCCAGCCTCTGCCTGCGCCACTCGGGCTCCCAGCAGGATGGGTCCCTCCATCCCTCCCGGAAGGGGCCACTGCCAAGAGCCAGGAGAAGGGTGGCCGGGGACCATGTGGCCCTAGGAGACCCCAGGGATCTCAGCCCAGCCCTGCTGCTGGTCCATGACACCAGCCACCTCCCGGCCCTGGCGGAGGTGACAGCGCTCGGTCTCTCAGTGTCTGCAACCCCATGCAGGTGCCTGGCCTCAGCACAAGTGACGGGGATGAGGAAGGGATGGCAGAACCCGGCCCAGACGGCCCGGATGCTGAGGACTGGCATAGACACAACTGTGACCAGCACCTGGAAAGCTGGTGAGGCTAGAGGGGCGGATTCACCCGTGGGCCTCTGCATCCCCTGCTGGGGAGGCCTCAGGGGGCAGGCCCGGGTCTCCCAGCCAGCACCCAGGACCAGGATGGGCCTGTGGCCTGGAAGGGGCCTCCCAGGGTCGGAACTGCTGCTGCCTGGCCTTGGACTTCAGGCCCAGGACTTCGATGTGGTCCTTGTGTCCCAGCTGCCCCTCTGCTGCCAGCCCGCAACAGGTCAGCTCAGCAGAAGCGGAGTGTGGAGCTGAAGAAACAAAGATAAAATGAAATGCATTTCTGTTGTTTTGAAGAGCTCCAAAGATAAGAGATCATCTAAAGCAGATGCTGTAGTACAGATGTTCCCATTTAATGTTGCATTGAATAGCCGAGGCTCACAGTGCAGACTTCAACCTGCTGCCCCTGGACCCGGCATGGGGCCCTCCTCGGCAGCTCCTGCGATTGCACTGCACAGTGCTGCGGGCTCCCGCTGTTATCCACCACAGCACTGCACCTGAGAGCTCTGCGCACAAAAGCAAGGCCATCAGCTTGGGCTTCCCATGACCTTTTCCTTGTTCTGAGTGTTCCAGTGCATGTGCTATGCATGAACTCCCCACTGAGGGGCCCATTCATGTAAAGACCTAGTCATGGGACCAGAACCAGTCTCTAAGTGAGGAGTGCCTGCGATGTGCTGTGGGCTTATGTGTAAAACAAAATGCATGGCAACAACAGCACAGAGCATGGGGGAGAGGGATTAGGGACACAGTGTTCCAGGGCTCCAGCCAGGCACCGTGGCGCACACCTGTCATCCCAGCACTCCGGGAGGCTGAGGCAGGAGGATCGCTGTGAGTTTGAGGCCAGCCTGGGCTGCACACCTTGAGTATACAGAAACACCTCCCCACTTGGTGCGGTATGGGTAAGGACGGTGGCCATGAGGTGAGCCTTTATGTCTTAAAGAAACCAAGAACCAGCCCTTTCTCTCTGACACAGGCTTAATGAGTAGGGATAACCACGAAATGAAACAGATTAAAATTAATCTTCCCTAGTGCAACAGGGAATATCACAAAGAATCAACACCTGGGACCTCATCTTATTATAAACCTTCTGCACAGTGAGAGAAACCACCAACAGAGTGGCAAGACAACCGAGTGTGGGAAAAATACTTTACCAGCTGTTCCTCAGACAATGGACTGATAGCTAATATGTAAAGAACTTAAAAAAAATCAGATCCCACAAATTTCAAGACCCAGTCCAAAAATGGGCATCTGAAATGAATAGACACTTAGATGAAGAAGCAGAAACGGCAAATAAATAAATGAAAAAATGTTCAACATCACTGGTCATTCAAGAGATGCAGATGAAAACAACACTGAGATTCCACCTCACCCCAGAAAGAATGGCTGCTATCAAGAAATCAACCAATAACAAATGCTGGCAGGGCTGTGGGGAAAGAGGAACTCTGCTCCACCGCTGGTGGGAGTGTAGACTGGTGCAACCACTGTGGAAATCAGTATGGAGATACCTCAAAGAACTAGGACTAGAGGTCCCATTTGACCCCACTATTCCCCTGCTGGGGATCTTCCCCAAAGAATTAAAAGAATCATACCACAGCGATACATGTGCACCCATGTTTATAGCGGCACAGTTTGTAATAGCACAAGTTTGGAAACAGTCCAAGTGCCCATCAACTGGAGACTGGATAAAGAAGATGTGGTTTTACATACTGTGGAGCACAACTCTCCCATAGAGAATCAACTTGAGACATTTCTAGCTAAATGGATGCACTTTGAGATCGGATACACGTGATTCGATACCACTTTGTTTCTCTGGTGTGAGACCCAAAAATTTAAATAAGGACCAAAATGTGCGGGAGACGGTAATATTCATTATGCCCAAAGCAGGCTCTAAGCAGTGCAGGCTGTGAAGCGTTAACCCCACAACTGGCTTAAGTTTATAGAAGTGAGTCTGGCCGAAGCCTGTGTACCGAGGTCAGAGTAACTCCCACCTAAATTCCGTTCCCACAACTAAAACCTTTGGACAATGTTCTAATTACAACCATGTATTTTGTTTATTCTGTTCCTAATTTGAGAACACTATGTCTTGTCTTTTATGAGCCTTGTTTACATTAGTTTCCATAAAACTGCAGGGACTGGGCATCTTTACATGTAGTACAATCCTTGCATGTATCTCGCCTTTACCCTAACTGATTAACAATAAAAAAATCAGCAGCTTGGACTGGCCAGGCCTTTGTTGGCTGCACCAGCATTGGTCGTCCTGGCTCCCCACTTTCTGTCTCTCTTAGTTCTGTCTTTTAGGTTTTTTCCCTCAGGCTTTTGTTGTACACTGAGCAGGAGACTGGAGCCTACTGCAGAGGTTTCTGGTAACGTATCGCTTCTCAGCCTGGTAGAAGACTGATCAAGTGTAGAAGTTTCTGGTAACGTTTCAGGGGTTTTCAGTAAAAATGTACAATAGATATTGGGAAATGGGAAGAAAATGTCCAAATGAGAAGGGGAACAAGGGAGGAGGGAAGGGGGAAAGGAAAGAAGGCACAAGAAAGAGAACAGAAGAAAAAAATGGAAACAAAGCTTTTGTAAATACAGAGAGGAAGAGGGGTCGAAGGGGAAAGAAAGAACCAGCAAGATACATCATGTACTGGTACAAATTCCCTACAATGAATGTGACCATTATGTTTAGCTGCAATGTACCAACAAATGCTTTGCTTCAAAAGAATATCTGCCAGGCATGATAGCACACGCGTGTAACCCTAGCACTTGTGAGGCTGAGGCAGGAGGACTGCTGTGAGTTTGAGGCCAGCCTGGGCTACACAGTGAGTTCAAGGCCAACTGGAACTGCACAGCAAGTCCCAGTCTCAGAAAACAAAACAAAGGTCTTCCCTAGTGGTAAAAGGAATGAGCTCCCCCTCCCTCCGGGAGAGCATTTTCTTTAGGAACTGTGTTGCTGTAAACCCTTCCATGTGTGTAAATCCTTCAATCCCCACCAGCCTCCCACCGCCCTGCAGCCAGGAGTGCCCTTCTCAAGGACAGGAGCTACCAAGGTATGTGCCTAGCTCTCGGTCACTGCCTGAGCCTCCTGCTGGAAGATGCCAGCTCTCCTGCCTGCTGAAGCCACCTCGATGCCCAGGAAATGTAGGATGAACCAAGCATGATGTTGGTGCCATTGGCTGCCGTCCTCAGAGACATCCGGGAGTTGTATTCAGGGCCTTCACACTGAGCTGCATCCCTAGCCCTATTTTATTTCTGAGACAACTGCTGAGCTGTCCAGGCTAGCAGTGAACTTGGCATCCTCCTGCCTCAGCCTCCCAGAGGGCTGGGATTATAGGAATGCACCATGGCGCTTGGCTCCTTGTTTCCTTTTGATTATTTCTGATGTTGAATTTGGACAGCAGGCATATAAACAACAGATATTAAAACGTGTATGAGAGGAATTCCCCCTCCAGCCATGACCACAGGGCCATGTGGACCAGGCCTTGGGGAAAGACCCAAAGAACTGGGAAATGGTGCCGACTTGGCCCACGGCCCCGGAGGGCCGACGTGGTGCACAGAGTGGCTGGATGACACGGAGACTGAGAAACCACAGCAGCAGCAGAGAAACCCAGTGAAGGCATGAGGTAAGCACAGCAACGGAAATCAATGAGGTGGCAAACCCATGATAACAGAATCAATAAACTCGAAGTTGGTTCTGGGGGCCAGGAGGGAAATGAATGACTCGGGCAGTGTGGGGTGGGACTCCCAGGTGTGTGGGCCAGCGCTGGGAGTCCTGCGGGGCCCACAGGGCCCGGTGACAGCAAAGTTGAGGCTCATGGACGACTCCAACCAGAACGTGACTCGCCAGTGCCGAATTCCATGGCCCTGTGGTTTCCACCAAGATTCAAGGAAGACGGAAGCCGGCATCTCACGGAGGGAGAGCCGTGCCCTGCTGGCTCCGTGCCCGCAGCCTTGTCCCTGGGCTTCAGCTCTGAAAGGCACTGGTGCCACCTCTGCCGCCTGGGCCAGAAGGTGCCCCAGGGTGACTGCAGGGCAGTGCCGGGTTGGGCTGGAGACTTGGAGCAGCAACGTGTGCTATGGCCCTAGCGGGGCCTGGCACAGGGCCATGAGGCCGGCCGGGCACGTGAGGCCCCAGTCACCCTCTGCCACACAGGACACGGGTGCAGCAGCCACGGAGGGCCCCACACCAGCCCCCACCAGACACACGTGCCCCGCGTGAACTCGGCCGCAGCCATGCGTTCTGTGTCAGCTGCAGCCCAGCACCGTGAGGCCGGACAAGCGGGGCCTGGAAGTGTGGCCTTGGCGACCTATTTGTGCTTACGCTGAGAATGCAAGGTCATTTAGGACAACCAGCATAAAGTTTCCACATCGAGGGGCTGGAGATTTGGCTCAGTGGTGCTGCACCTGTCTTGCAAGTGCAGGTCCTGGGTTCGATCTCTGGTACGAAAACAAAAAAATCTTTTTTCTACATTGATAAAGGAGAAATATACGATCCTCTCAATCGATGTAGTATACTTAGATACCTTAGGTAATTCAACTTTTTAAAATTTGTTGTTTTTTTTTTTTGAGACAGGGTCTCACTGTGTACCCCAGGCTGGCCTGGAACTCACAGGAGTCCTCCTGCCTCAGCCTCCCTAGGGTGCGGAGATTATAGGCATGGCAAACTCAACATTTATTAATGATTTTTAGAAAGAAATCTTAGTAAATTCCTAATAGAAAAACATGTGTGGGCTGGGCATTTAGCTCAGTGGCGCTGCACCTGCCTCAGAACTGAAAGGTCCTGAGTTTGATCCCTGGTACCTCAAAAAAATAAAAATTGTAACGTGATGGTATTACAAAAAGACACCTGTGCACACGGGGCCTTCTGTGAGAGGCTGGACAGGAGGCCGCTCTGCCTGTCACACCTGTCCAGCATGGTTCCAGCATCCTCCGGGGTCAGAGGGTGACAGCAAGAAGTTCAAGTAGTGAGTGCAGGAAAGGAAGAAATAAGAGGACGATTTTCTCAGATAATGCGGTTGTGTGCGGATAATTGGAAATAATTTGCAAATAAACCATCAGCGGTAATGAGGCAGATAATCGGCCCCGTTGGGATCTATTAGTAACAAAGTGTAAGGAAAGCAACGTTTCGGCAGAAATCTTTAAAAAGGCACTGAGATATCAGAAGACTACAGACAAACCTAGCAAGTGATGTCCATGCGGAGAGCCGCGCGTGTGAATGCTGGTGACTCGAGGGCGTCTGCCCAGCCAGGCCGGCATCTGTTGCCCGCAGGTCCCACAGGCACTGACCAGCTGTCAGGACTTCCTGTGACTCGCAACTTCTTGGTTTCCCCGCTTTGCGTTTTTCCTTTTGTTTTCAGTCCTGGGGATCGAAGCCAGGCCCTCTGCACTGAGCCGCATCCTCAGACCTTTTGTCACGTTTACATCTGAGACAGGGTATCCCAAGCTTCTGCGTTGTCCACGGTGGGCTGGCACTTGTGATCTTCCTGCCTCACCCTCCAGAGTGCCAGGACGGGGGCGTGGCCCGGCGCCGGCTGAGATCTGCCGGTCTGAGGGTCTCCTCCCCTGAGGAGCCGGCGGGGGCGACGCTGCCTTCGCGGTACACACTGGACGTGGGCCGGGTCGGCCGCCGACTGCCTCCCTCGACATAGCGGGGCCACGCGGGACGCCCGGTACCGGGAGGCTCCGTCCACCGGAAGCGGCCTGCCCGGCACCATGGCAACCGCTGCGCGGCGAGCGCCGTCCCCGGCCGGCCTCAGGTTGCGCTTCGTCGCGCGCCCGCAGCGGCGCCGCCAGCGTGGGTGCAGAGCGCAGTGCTGGGCGCAGGCGCGGACGTGCGCCCCGGGCATGACACATGCGCGTGCGCGGACACGCCGGGGTGGGGGAGATGCCTGCGGAAGTCTGTTTGCATCGTGCGCCTCCTCTGTTTCGGGTAAAACTGCGAAGAGTCGCGCCGCACGAGGTCCGGACGCGTGAGCCATGGTCTCCCGTCCCGCCCGGGCCGCTGCCTGCCCACGCACGCGTCCTCCGCGCCTCTCCGCGGGAGCCGCACCCACCCGGCCACTGTGGATCCAGCCAGGGCCTTCACGCTGGGCTGCACACCACACCCTTTTCTCGTTTTTAATTTGAGGCAGGGGCTTGCTAAGTTCCCCAGGGTGGGCTCAGACTTGCAGTTCTCCTGCCTCAGGCTCCCTGAGTGGCTGGGATTACAACCGTGCTCCACCTGTCCCGGGCCTCTCTCCCCTTTTATAGCTGAGTACTATTTCACTGTGTATGCGTCACATTTGTTTCAACCAAGACATTTCTTGTTACCTTTTAGATACACAGAACATGACATTCGCGCAGGGAATTGCACCTGTTGGAGCCGCGTCTTGCTGCTCCCTCCCCTCCCTTCAGCCCTCTTCCCCTCCTTGTGCAAAAGGTTTGTTTCCATTTTCCCTTCTATCCCCCCTCCACTTCCCATTTGAAGATTCTCTTCCCATTTCCCGGTCTTTATACATTTTGGTCCTTATTTCCACTTCTGGCTTCTCACAGTAGAGAAACCATGCGGGGCCGATTTACCTCAGCTGAGAGTGCAGCCTCAAGGTGAACGCGTCACATTATGTATTCATCTGCTGACGGGCATTTAGCTTATTCCTCCTTTTCGGAATAATTCTGCAGGGAACATGGGCGTAAAAGCACCTGAGACCCTCGTTTCGATTCTTTTGGGTGCATATAGAAAAATGAAGTTGGGACCGGGGATTTAGCTCAGTGGTTCCGCCGCCTGCCTCGCAAGCGCAAGGACCCGAGTTTGATCCCCGGTACCAAAAAAAAAAAAAGGAAAACATATATTTAGGTGTCTGATTTCATCTAACATTGTGGTCTCAAAGTGCCTCCATTTTCCTAAACACACTTTCTTTATCCATTCACCTGTTGACGGGCATACAAGCTGCTTCCAAGATGCAGCTGTTATGGGCTGTGCTGCTTAAACACGGTGTGCATGCATCACTGTAATGTGATCTCTTCACCCCTTTCGGGAAGACACCTGGAAGGGAACAGCTGGGTCAAATGGAACCTCTAGTTTTAGGTCTGTTGAGGAATCTCCATACTGAATTCCACTGTGGTTGCACTAGTTTACACTCCCACCAATAATGCTGAAGGGTTCTTTCCCCCCCAGCCTCACCAGCACTTACTTCATTTCTGCTTTTTTTCCCCTGGTACCAGGGCTTGAACTCAGGATCTTGCACTTGTGAGCCAGGCGTGGTGACACTGAGCTACACCCCTGGCCCTTGATTTCTTGATGATGGCCTTTCCTCCCTCCCTCCCTTTCCCTCCCTCTCTCTCTCTCTTTCTTTCTTGTACCGGAAATTGAACTCAGAGCCTTGCACTTCCCAGGCAGGTGCTGTGCCGCTGAGCCACACCCCCGGCCCATTCTTTCTTAAGTGGGATGAAATGTGTGTTGTTTTTATTTGTATTCTCCACGGACTGAGAATTGAACATTTTTCATGTATTTATTGGCCATTTGAACTTTTTTTTTTTTTTTTGTACTGTGGATTGAACTCGGGTCCTTGCGCTTGCACAGCAGATGGCGAAACCACTGAGCGAAGTCCCCAGCCCCGTTTGAACTTCTTTGTCTGAGAAGCACCTGGTCTTGGCTGGGTCTTTTATTTGGGGGGTTAATTCTTCTGAGTTCTTTATATGTTCTACATCTTAGTCCTCTGCAAAGAATGGCTGGCAATTTCTTTCCCATTCTGTAGGGTGTCTCTTCACTCTGTTGGTTGTTCTTTTTGGTGTGCAGGAGTTTTAAAATTTGATGTGATCTTATTTGTTGATTTTGGTACTATTTCTTGTGTCACTGGTTCTGTTTACAAAGTCCCTCCCTATGCCTCCAACTTCAAGAGTTTTACCTGTTTTATCTTGCAGTAGATTAAGTGTTTTGTTTTGCTGTCTATTCTTTGATCCATTTTGACTCTAGCTTAGTGCACGGGTCTGGACTCACTCAGTCTTCTGCATGTGCATAGCTGGCCTTCCCAGCACCTTTATTTTTTATTTTTTTGGTACCAGGGATTGAACTCGGGAACTTGTGCTGGCGAGGCAGGCGGCAGCACCACTGAGCTAAATCCCCTGGCCCTCCAGCACTTTTGTTAAAGAGGCCGTCGTCGTTGTCCAGTGTAGCTTTGGTGCCTTTGTCACAGGTCAGGGGAGCGCTGAATGGCAGTGCTGTTTCTGAAGCCTCGGTTCTGGTCCACTGGTCCAAGGCCTGCTTTGTGCTGCTTTCGTCACTGCACCTGTGTGATACAACCTGAAATCTGGGCTTGTGACGCCTGCTGCTTTGCTTACTGCCAGGGCTGCTTTTGTGAGTCTGGGTCTGCTCTGTTCCAGGTGAGTTTTAAGCTTTCTCCAGCGCTGAGGAATGCTGTTGGTACCGTGCCTGGGACTGCACTAGGCTACCCCAGCTGCACGTAGGGCCTTTGGGCCACAGTGGCTCTGCCTGCCTGGGAGCCGGGATGGCTTCCATTTCCTGAGAACCCCTCCGTTTTCAGAGGAGTACTGAGTTTTTGTTACAGAGGTCTTCATTTCCTTTGTCAGATTAATTCCTAAGTATTTAATTTTCCTTGCAGCTGTTGTGAATGGGATTGTTTTCCTAATTTCTTTTCCGTGCCTTCATTACTGCGGAACAGGAACGCTATGATCTTCGTGTGCTGATTCTGTATCTCGCTGCCCGCTGGATGTGTTGGTTCTAGGAGTCTCCTGGTAGAGTAATTTGGGTCTTCTATGGAAAGGACCGTGTCATCTTTGAAGGGTGACCTGCCTTCTCCCTTCTCCCAAGTTACTCCACCTCTCTCTGGCTGGCGCTTGCTGGAGGAGCCGGGATGGGCAGGAGTGGTGACAGTGGACGTCCTCACCCCACAGGAGATGCTCTGTGCTTTCCCCAGTAACATGAGGCCCGGGCAGGCGGGCAGGCCCTTCCACTGCTGATCTATGGAGATGCCCCGCAACCTGGAAAGAAGCCACGCCCGTTTTGGCTTGGACATTTCGCCCTAAGCAGCCGTTTTCTTGGTTCTCTGCCAAGCAGGACCTCACCTCGAAGGTGCCAACCTTTCTGGCTGAAGCAGGCTGGTGCCAGTGGCACCTCCGGGACCAGTGAAGGGTGAGTCCCCCACACCTCGGGTTTCCAAGCGCGAGTCCTCCCCAACTGGTTTCTTTCCTGGTCCCCTGTCCCAGACAGAGTACCATCCGCTGAATCCTGGAAATTGCACCCAGGGAACGCTGAGCGACACCCCCAGCCCTTTTTATTTACTTTCGAATGTTTAAGACAGGGTCTCACTAAGTTGTCCACGCTGGCTTCGAACTTGCCACCCTCCTGCCTCAGCCTCCCAAGTAGCAGAGATGACAGGCAGCCTGCCCCCCGCAAGGAGAAAGCTGTGTGCACTCCACGTGGAGTCCTCTTTCTGTGGGTGCCTCCTTCCCGAGGTTCCTTAATCCACACAGAACTGGCCTGGCCTGGGGGCGCCGTCCTCCGCCCTCTGCCTGCCCCATCCAGTTACCGAACCAAACCAAGCAGCATCGGAAACAGGTGGCTTCCCTGTGGGTTCTGAACCGTGTGGGTCAGGAGTGCACTTTCCACAAAGCCGCCTGGAGAGGCCTCGGTGTCAGGAACTCAGTTCTCCTTAGCACACGTTTGCTACACACGTGGGTCACATTCAGCATGGAATCTGGACCCGGAGGTGACGCATCTGAGTTTCTTTTCCTCTTCCCTTCCCTTCCCTATATCCAAAAGCTGTTTCCATTCTCCCCTTACATCCGCTTTTCCCTTCCTTCCCTCTCCCTCCTCTCCCTTGTTCCCCTGCCCGTGTGAACACGTTCTGCCTGCTTCCCAGCGTCTGTCCTCCATGTGCTCCTTGTTTACCCTTTGGGTTTCTCACACAAGAGAAGCAGTGCGATACTTAGACTTGTGTGTCTGATTTATTTCACTTAGGATTATGGTCTTGAGGCACATCCGTTTTCCTATAGATGACTCAAGTTTATCCATCTTTATGCCAGAGTAGTACTCCACTGTATATAATAATACATCTTCTTTATCCAGTTTCCAGTTGATGGGCATTTGGGCTGCTTCCAAGCTTTAGCTATTACAAACTGTGCCGCTATAAATATGGGTGTGCATATATCGCTGTGGTGTGATGCTTTTAACTCTTCCAAGAAGCTACCTGGGAGAGGGATAGCTGGGTCAAAGGAACCTCTAGTTCTGGCTTTTTGAGGTATCTCCACACTGATGTCCACAGTGGTTGCACCAGTCTGCACTCCCACCAGCAGTAGAGAAGGGTTCCTTTTTCCCACAGCATCTCCAGCAATTATTGCTGGTTAATTTTTTGATGATAGCCATGCACACTGAAGTGAGCTGGAATCTCAGTGTTTTTTGTTTTTTTTTGTTTTTTGCGGTACCGGGGATCAAACTCAGGACCTTGCGCTTGCAAGACAGGCACAGCACCACTGAGCTAAATCCCTGGCCCTCAGTGTTGCTTTTCGTTTGTTGAATGACCAGCGATTTTAGATGAACGTGTGACATCCACTTCCACCTAATTTCAGACACAAAACAGCGTGCAGGCCAAGGGTATCTGTAGGCAGAAACTCACGGCGCCCCAGCTGGTCGACAGAGCGGCGCTCTGGGCTGCTTATTGCACACCACGCCTGCTCACTGCCCTGCTGAGGCATCTCTGCCGAAGCCCAGCCGCTCCAGGACCAGACCTGCGGCAGCCACTGCACCCCGGGGCTGTACCATGTCTGTCTCCTGCCACCCACTTCTTTCACATGGACAAAGGGTGCTCGGAAGATTACTGCTGCATTTCTCCTTGCATCTCTCAGGGATTTTACAACACAAACTTGATGCTTTGAAGAAAACCTTTATTTTGAAATGATTTCAGACTACTGGGGCCCCCACACCTCTCACCTTGAGTCCCTGGTCTTTAGTGTCTCACCATGTTCCTCTCAAAATCTCCTCTGCCTGTCTGTCTGGATTTATTGCCTGATCACCGACAGTAGGTTTCTTCTAGTCTTGGTGGTGCACGCCTGTAATCCCAGCACTTGGGAGGCTGCAGCAGGAGGATTGCTGCAAGTTTGAGGCCAGTCTGGGCTACACATGAGATTGTGTCTCAAAAAACAAACCAAGGGCTGGGGATTTAGCTCAGCAGTTCCACCGCCTGCCTTGCAAGCACAAGGACCCAAGTTCGATCCCTGGTACCAAAAAAAAAGAAACCAAAACAGGGCTGGGGATTTAGCTCAGTGGCGCCACGCCTGCCTTGCCCAGTGGCAAGATCCAGAGTTCATCCCTGGTACCAAAAAACAAATTAAAACAAACAAAAGAACAAAAAGAGAGGGTAGGTTTCTTCCCTAGGCCCCTCGCTCCCGGGTACCTGAGTGGCCCCTCCTAAGCAGGCCCCCTGCCAGCTGGCCACAGCTCTCAGGCAGGCCCGGGAAGCACACGGACATGGTGCCATCTCGGGGCTTGGCCACCACCCAGATGGCTCAGGTCACCCCAGGGTGTCCTTCGAAGTCCAGGGTCCCGGTCTCCACTAGTGTGGCCTTGTCCCTGCTGCCACACTCGGACGCCGCCCTTGGTGACAAGGCCATGGCGGCGTGCTGTGCTGTGCTCCTCTGTGGCAGTAGCTCGGCACTGGGCAGCGTCCCCACCGTGAAGACAACTCCGGGAGACACCGGGACCGGGCTGCACCAGACAGCTCTGGGGAGCACACAGCGGTTCCCAAAGTCAGCCCCTGCAGGGCCCAGCTGGCCGCCCTCTGTCAGCCTGCAGCTGGGCTCGTACGGTCGGGATGCAGGGTCCTCGCTCCTCTCAGGCTGCTCGGCTCAACTCTGTCCCTGGTGCTGCCTGAGGACGGAGGCGGACGGGCAGCGGGAGCAGTGGTCACACTACTCCGAGTAGCGGAAAACACACACCACGGCAGTCTCTAACATAAGAGCGTGAGGTGTAAGTTTAGCCTTTGCTTCTGCTCCCCATGTATAATTTCAGGGGCCACCACGGCAGTTCAGGGGCTCCTGAAATCCTGCAGTCCACACTGCAGCTGGCACAGGCAGAAGTGGTGGAAGTGACAGAGCAGCGCCTGGGGCTGGCGTGGCTGAGGTGCGCGTCCGGTTGCATTTTCACTTGGTCTGTGTCAGATTTATCACTCACATCTCCATCTAAATTCCTACTTTTAAATTTTACTGCATTCATCTTTAAATACAGGGGTAGGGCTGGGGATTTAGCTCAGTGGTTTCACCGCCTGCTGCGCAAGTGCAAGGACCCGAGTTTGATCCCCGGTACCAAAAAAAAAAAAAAAGGGAAACGAAATGGCAATAAAAACAGTTGGAACAGTTGGCTGCACACACACACACACACACACACACAAAGGGGCTGAGGGTGCAGCTCAGTGCGAGGACCTTGTTCAACCCCAGGGCTGCAAAACAAACAGAACACCTATGCGTGAACCCCGAAGATACTAGCTGATCACAACATTAAACGTATAAAAAATAAGATCTTCAAAGACTTCAGAAAGTACAACTACCAAGGATTATGGAATAACTATGTAAATGTGATTTAAAAATAAGAGAAGCTCAACAACATGCTCCAAGAAGGAAATCTTAAAAATAACCAAGTTAGAAATAAAAAATAGAATTGAAATTTAAAAATCAATGTACTGAATAAACAGTAGATTATATACATATATATACATATATGTGTATGTATATATTGCTGATAAGAGAATTCATGACCAGGAAGACTGAGCCAAACAAGTGACCTAGACTCCCAATGGGTAAGGACAAAGAAAGAAAAAATATTTTTAAATGATTGCAAGTAGCACAGGCCTATAAGCCCAGCTACTTTGGAGGCTGAGGAAGGAGGATTGCTGTAAGTCCGAGGCCAGCCTGAACTACATAACAAGACCCTGTCAAACCAAAAACCAACCAACCAAACAAACGGGCGGGGATGTAGCTCAATGGTAGAGAAACCCTTGGGTTCCATCCCAAGCATCCCAACAGAGATGGGTGGGTTCTCAGAGAACGAGTCTTTCACAGGGGCTGTGCAGCAGCAACCGAGCGGAACACCTCTCGGAACCCTCCGGGAGTGGGAGATGGGCTGCGCGCACCGTACATAGCAGCTGCAGGCCTGTGATTTTTCCAGTACTGAGTTCAAATTCTGATCCTGTGATTGGTTCAAGTAAAGGCCTGTGAAGCCTTCAAATTTGAACCCTGTGATTGGTCCAGGTACAAACGGGTTCAAATTTGGGCCCTGTGATTGGTGCAGGGCTCCAGGAGCACCAGTGGAGGGCGAGGCGGGAGCTGGGGAATCTCCTGGAAGGATGTCTGCTGTCAACGCGAGCCGTGAAGTGGCTTCTGAAGAGACAGGGCGCCAGGCACGGCCCGGCCGCGGAGCTGCACGCACGGGTGGGGGAGTGGAGATGGACGGCTCAGCGGTCAGCGGTCAGCGGTCCCGCCCAGCGCAGGCCACGCCCCCCGCCCCGGGAGCCGTCGCGGAACTGAAGATGGCGGCACCCAACACAGAACAGCACTGCGGGCCGGAAGTGAAGGCGGGAGCCCGAGAGTGAGGCGGGCTGGGCTGCTGCATCCGCAGTCGTGGCGCAGACGACCTTCCGGCTTCCACGGCTTCCACGGCTTCCACGGCTTCCACGGCGCTTGCGGGCGCAGACTCAGTCCGTGAACGTGAGTCCGGGCCTGGCGCCACTGTGGGAGTAGCTTCTAAAAAGGCGCGTCTCTCCACAGAAATACTGCAGCAAACCAAGGACAGCCGTGCAGGCAAACCCAAGTCTGTCGAGGTTATAAAGAGTTTATCCCCCAATATGCAATGATTTCTCAAAATTAGAAAATAATGCCAGCGTGGTGGTGCAGGCCTGTGATCCCAGCACTCAGGAGCCTGAGCCGGAGGAGCACCATGAGTTCGAGGCCAGCCTGAACTACTAAGGTAGCAAGACCCTGTCTCAAAAAAAAACCAAAAAGAAAGCCAGAACAGTGGCTTAAGAGTGTTGGAAGCAAGTGGGAGAATTTTGAGGGAGATCAATGGCAGCATGTTTTTTGCTATAATAAATATAAACATCCACCATATATTTTGACCAGCCTTGTAAAAGAGATTTTTTAATGTTAATGTAATAAAAAGTGAAGTTTGTTTTGTTTTTTGAGACAGTCTCGCTATACAGTTCAGACTGGACTTCAACTCACTCTGTAGCCCAGGCTAGCCTCAAACTTGCAGAGATTCTCCTGTCTCAGCTTCCCAGTGCTGAGATTACAGGCATGTGCCACCACACCTGGCAAAAAGTGAAGATTTTTTGCAGAGATGAACAAAACAATCAGAGATGAAAATCTCAAAATTAGGGCTGGGGATTTAGCTCAGTGGTTCCGGCACCTGCCTTGCAAGCACAAGGTCCTGAGTTCAATCCCCGGTACCAAAAAGAAAAAAGAAAAAAAAAGAAAATCTCAAAATTTAAAACTTCTGAATGACACAGAAGCCATAAACAAATATAACCAAGGCAGCTTAGAGAAAATATTTGTACGTAACCAAGCAATAGGAAAAGGGATAATTTTAGAATAAATACAAATGGCCAATACAGACCCAAAAAGTATCACAAAATCACAACACGAGGAAAGTGCAGATCACCCAGGTACACAGCTGTTTGGACGCTTACACACGTGCGTGTGTCTGTGTGTGGACACATCCGGTCACACCCTGAAGCTGAAGTGTGGCCGCCTCTGCTCATCCGTGTCGGTGAAGCACATTAGAGCACAGCCTCGCCAGCCACTTGGCAGAAAGCTGCATGTGAAACCCTTTCTACTAAACTCCATCCCCTGCATCTATCACGGAGCAGTGCTCAGACAGGGCAGGGTGACATTACAGAGATTTTCATTTCAGAATGTTGCCATTTTTTCCAGAAAAATTTGAAACTATCTTTCTCAAGGGCAAATGGGTAGACATGAAAAAAGCAGCCAGTGGAAGGTCAACACCTAGGTACCGTCCCATTTCTGTAAAATAAGTGCAAAGCCCAGGGCTGGGCATGGTGCAGGCTCAGGGCATGTGCCCAGGGTGCAGGAGACCCTGGGTTCCATCCCCAGTACCACGGAAAAGAAGAACAAAAAGGCAAAGCAAAGCTGCAGTTACTGCTCTGGTTATCAGCGGCAGGCAACCAGCACCCCCAAATCTGGCAAACATCTGCTGTGACTGTGGCCTGGGCAGGGCTGGGTGTGGAGCCAGGGCGCTTGGGGACCTGGGTTCAACCCGCAACAATGCAAAGCAGCATCAGCACGAAGCACAGCAGCAGCACATGGTGACAGCAATGGTGGGGTTGCTTGTACAGCCAGTGATGCCAAACACCTTCACTGAAGCTGGCTTGCTTCATAAGCATTT
Organism: Heterocephalus glaber; assembly: GCF_000247695.1. The sequence continues at coordinate 2,117,685 of NW_004624793.1, forward strand.
TCTTGTTTAATGGAAAAATTCCTACTTCAGTGAAGCCACTGATTGCTACACAACAAAATTTAACCTGTTATGGTATAGCAACTTCTTTGTAAATTGGGATTTTATTTTTATTTATTTTAGGTTTTTTGAGATGGGGTCTCACTATATAGTTCAGGTTGGCCTTGAATTCACTACATAGCCCAGGCTAGCCCTAAATTCACAGTGATCCTCCTGTCTCAGCCTCCCGAGTGCTGGGATCACAGGGGTGCGCCACACCTGGCTCATTAAACTGGGATTTTAAATCAGAAACAACCAATTCCATTTTTCTAAACAAAATTAGCTACTACCAAGTATTTGGGGCGAGGGAAGTGACCTACTCCATTCCTTCACAGCTGTTTGCCAGCGTTCTGGAGGGAATGGGGGACAGCTCACTAGTTAGTGTGCTTGGTTTGGGAGTTAAATCGGAATAATTAGGTAAATACTCTGAAGCAGTCAGTGCCCCAAACAGAAAACCTCAGGCGGCCGAGACTTTGCAGTGGACTCGTGGGCAGCCAAGGTAACATGTATCTCAGTGTCACCTTCCAGCCCCAAGGAGAACTTCAGGAGGTGTCATAACAGGCAGACAAGTTCCGTCTTACTCACAAGAGGCCCTGTCTAGCAATGGACCCCGATGAAAAGCCCGAAGTCAGCTCCAGAACTGCTCACAACCATCTGGACCCCAGAATTAATGAGGGATGGGCCTCGAGCTCAAAGAAAGGGTCAAGGTGGGTGTGGTGTAGTTTATAATCCCAGCACCTGGGAAGCTGAGGCAGGAGGATGACAAGTTTGAATCGAGCCTGGGCAACATAGAACATGGCTCAAAATAAATAAAAAAACCGGAAAGAGGGTTTAAGGGATGTAGCTCAGTGTGATGGCTGAGTTAGACCCCAGTACTAAAAAAGAAAAAGTGGGAGATGGGAGACAGAAGACCTCCATAAACCCTTCTGCATATGCTGCTAATGCCAAAGAGTCACAAGTTTCTAGAGTGAAGGCGCTCAACAGGGATCTAAAAGTACAGACGCTGGTGCTGCAGTGCACTTGTAACCTCAGCCCTCAGGAGGCTGAGGCAGGAGGATTGGGTCTTCCAGACCAGCCGGGGCAACCTAGTGAGCTCAAGGCCAGCCAGGGCTCCACAGGGTGACCCTGACTCTAAATGAATAAACGGTACTGAGACAGCCTAACCCCTCCATCGGGAACTCCACGCCAATGTGAGCTCATCGGTATTCCTGCTGAACTCCTGCCCCCTGTGAGCACCATGCAACAGTGAGGTGGCTTTGGCATCAGGCCTCTTGTGGCCCGAATCACAGTAGAAAGCAAGCCGGGTCGCCATGGGCGTAGAGTACCCACAGTCTGCGGGGCGCAATGGGCGCGCACAAGTGACAGAGAGGCTCCAGGAAGCCACCGTCCATCCGCCAGCCAGCCCAATGCCCCTGACTCGCTGCATGGAGCCCCGAGCTGTCTTCCAAGCACTCACCCACTGGAGCTGGGCCTGTTGCCTGGGGCTATCAGGTGACCTAACCTGCCATCAAGCAAGCTCTGACTCCCGATTCAGGGAAAAACAGCATCCCTTTGGAGCTAGGCGGAAACCTCTCACGAGGGAAGACTCACTCCTCAGAACCCTCTCCACAAAGCCTGACCAAAAGCCAAGCTGCCTTTTCCACAGCAAACCCCACAGGGCGAAGGCAGGGCTGGACATGGTGGACACCACTCGGGCTAAACAGGAGAGCCCCTCTGAGCAGCCATGCTAGACTTCACCCCTGTTCATTTTCATCATTAGGCCCAATCAGAAGGGAGAAACCATCACAGATTTCACATAAGCAGAGAGCCCTTATTCTTGTCATCACTGCATTTTCATCAACCATTTTAATTCTCTAACTTATACGTGCTTTGCTCATTATCTGTCTAGGTAAACCTCATCGAACTTAAACACTCAAGATTCCCACAGGTTATGGAGTTTTGGTGCAAAGTAAACACCTAAATATATGTGGTTATGGATGTGCAAATGTTCATGTGCAAGGAGTTGCAATTATGGGCAGCCACAGTGGCACGTGCCTGTAATCCCAGCACTCTAGGAGGCTGGGGCAGGAGGATCAGAAGTTCCAGGCCAGCCTCAGCCACTCAGTGACTTATGGAGACCTGTCTCGAAAAGCCAAAGGGCTAGGGATGGAGCTCAGCGCAAAGGCCCTGGGTTCAGCTCCCAGTACCACACAGGTAGACCAAGTAAGGGAAATTCTAATGTCTGCCCAAGGACAAGTCACACTTGTCTGCTAAATAACCATCCCTAATGGAGGCCAATAGGAAGCAGAATTTATCCCGCACTAGTCCCCAACAACGGTTTAACAAAATCAAACATTCAGAAAGTAACGGTTCTGTGCACGATAAATGCACACCCACGGCTGCCACCATGACTACCTGGCACCGCTCAGTCTCCAAGGCCCAGGATGACAGGGAGGAGGGGCAGACCCAGGAGAAAGCTAAAGTTACTGCCCCTTGTGGAGCTGGCGGGGACTGCAGGTCCTTGGGGAAGAAAATCCCCGTGGTGAGGGACACAGGTTGTCAGGGTCACGGGGAGCCTGAGCCAGGGTCCGCAACTTTCTCCTGAGGGCCAGAGAGGACGTCACTGGTGCAGCTACGCAGCCAGACAGCACCTGGGCAAAGAATCGTGGCTGATTTCCAGGGAAGTCTACTCACAGATGCTGACATTTGTTTCTGGTCACGTCTGTGTGTCATGAAGTAGGCTTCTTTGTAAGCACGGCCACACAGAACCAGGAACTAGGCTGGGCCTGGGGGCTGCGCAGTCATGCCCGACCTCTGGTCTCCAGGTAGAGCCCCCTGACACAACTCTGCTGGCCATTAGGTAACTCGACTAACGAACAAGTGGCAAGAGTACCACAGGTGCGTAAGCTCTGCCTAAGCTGTTGGTACATCAATGTTGAGACGAAAAGCATTAAAGGTTAAGCATGCTGCCGGAGGACCTAACTGCCCAAGTTTCTTTTATTCTGTCTGCAGCTCTCACACACACGCAGCAGCAGCACTGTGGCTGGACTTGCCGTGCAACAAGCAGGGCACAGTCTCTGGAAGACACTTTTCACACCTTACATGAGTCAGAGGTGGCCACACTTTGATCCCCGGCAGCAAACGCCAGGTCGCAATTTTGTGACTATACCACTTTGGCTTGACTTAATAAAAATGCACCCAATCATTTAAAAATGGCCTTTTGGGGACCAGGCCAGCATATAAAATTCCTGTCATGTAAAATTTAACCATTTGCCTTTTCACTTTTTTTTTGGTACCGGGGACTGAACTTGGGACCGTGTGCTTGCGAGGCAGGCGGCAGCACCACTGAGCCAAATCCCTGGCCCAACCTTTTTAACAAATAACCTTTCAACTTTAAACCTGTTACTTGATTGTTGTATGGATCTACGTTACGGTGGCAAGAGACAGATTCAGTACGGGTGATGGTTTTAGCAGCCTATGACGTTTTTACCAGATAAAAGAGCTAAATGAAATCTTTACTTTCCACACTTACTGTGCTGGGCTGCTTCCAAATCACACCCCCACTCCCCAAAAATCAGTCTAAGACTCACTGAAGTGTTGAATTCAAACCTATATTTGCAGTTTCTAAAACACTGATCCACAGACCACTGCCTGGTTACATGTGTGCCAGGGAAAGCAGAGGCCGAGAACCCCTGCCGCCCCATCCCGGAAAGGACAGGAAGGGCCCCTTGGCCAGTGTCCTTTAAAAATATACATCTGACAACACCCACACCTCCAGCACGGCGGCGATGGAATAAATACACTGGTCCGGCTGTCCCGCGTCAGCAAATGTCTGCAAACTACCTGTTGTAAGCCCGCTCTTTTTTGGACTTCTCCAAGGCTTTGTCCATCGTTTTCTCGTTCTCCCCCCGGCACTTGGGACAGTACCACTTGCCCTTTGGTTTATGGTTGAGGCCGACGCACGAGAAGTGGAACCACTCAATGGGGCACTCGTCGTTGTCGCAGCCGATCATCTCCCCGTAGGAGACCTGGTTGCACAGACAGTACGTCGGCTCGTTGGGGTCGATGGGGAGGTCTGCGGGGGACGCTTCCCTCTCCGCTTTGGCTTTGGAACGTTTTTTCTTCTTGGAGGTTTTCGCCTTCTTCTCCTTTGGTGTTCCTGAGCTGATGTCATCGTGATCGTGATTATTAGAGGCGTTCTCGCGATTCTCATTGTTTCGCTGCCGCCGTGACCGCTTGTTGTTCGGCTTTTCCGCCGAACTGATTGTCTCGTTCTTCGACTTCTCTTGGCTGGCCTTGCCGATGCTGCCCGGGGTGTCGCCGAGCTCCTGGTGGGCCTCAAAGAGCTCCATGTGGCTGTCCACCTGCCTGGTCCGGTTCTCCACCAGCTCCACCATCTGACTCACGATCTGGATCTTCTCGTCGCCCAGCTCCTGGCTCCGGATCAGGGCTCGCTGGATGCAGTGCAGCAGCCGCCGCTTCTGGGCGCCGTCTGTCTCCCGCTTGAACTTCTCATAGTACTCATCCAGCTCCTTCAGGACCTCTGCGAACAGAAACAGTGTGCATTACACAGCACGCTACGGGCACCAGTGAAGACCCCACGCAAGCCCTCGCCTGTGAGGGTAACTGCGGAGCAGAAGTGACCGTGGGGAGTCCCCCTGTAGCAGCCCTACCCTGCACAGCTGTTCAGACTCCACCAGCAGCCGGGATGCTCTCAGGCAGGGCCGCACAGGGACCCCCATGCCTAACGCCTGGGGCCAAGAGGCCGATCCAGACTGAGGGACCGGGCCCTCTGTTGCCCCGGCTCCGGCTCCTCCTGGACCTTCCCGCACCGTTCTGCAATACTTCTGGAGACAAGAACGGTTTGGCTCGCATAAACCTGAGCCGCAACTTTCTCAACACTAAAACACAACTTAGTTTTGCTTTAAAGCGAAAGTGGCAGATCTTACTTTTGCATCTTCTACTTACAATGTCACTTTTAGGGTTAGCTGTGAAAGTCAACAGATTAAAAACATCAAAACCAAAAATCTTTTGCTATTAAATGTAAACTTTCTTGGCTAGAATACAGTGTATGGGACTTAAAAATACAATTTGTCAGATGTATACCTGATAACTTCTCAGGGAAAAAGCTGTTAAAATTACCTAATTAAAATACAGTAAATTTTTTTTTTTTGGTACTGGGGATTGAACTTGCGCTTGCGAGGCAGGTGGCAGAACCACTGAGCTAAATCCCCGGCCCCCGTAACTAAATATTCTAGACAAAAGCCTATTTAGATACAAAAACTCCCAAAGTTATTTTTCTCCAGCAATAAATAGCAGCAGATTTTTCTCCAAAAATCTGTTTTGCAGTCACTGGACTCTCCAAGGAGGAGGTGTGTGGGAAGGGGAGAGCTGACGCTGTCTAGACTGCTGCCCACTGCGCTTTGTAGACCGCATTTCCAAACAGAAGACTCAGCCTGACCTGAGAATAAATGTGTGAGCTCAGCCCGGGCCGAAGCACACTGACATGGTAAGGGTTATGTTCCAGCTCCCGAGGGATTTCCTACAGGATCCACGCAGCCTGGCACAAGAAAGGAGATGGAGGGGCTCACAGTCTACCTTAGCTCGTTCCGAAAATTCACCCATCCGACTCACTACGACTGATGCTAAAATGTGAGACTGAGCCATTTATTTTTGGTACCGGGGATCGAACTCGGGTCCTTGCTCTTTCGAGGCAGGCGCCGGAACCACTGAGCTACATCCCGGCCCTGAGCCGTTTACTTCTAAGTGGACCGCGCGTTTGGGAGCTGTATGTGGTTTAAGCAGTAATCGCATTCCGCGGAAGATACAATTCTAGGTATCGCTGACTGAAAACGGCACACTGCTTCCTCCTGCACCACGAGCACGCTCATGTCCAGGCGAAGCTCACCCGTGGGAGCCAACACGGAGCAACTCAGGTACACGGCGGCACGCACTTCTCCGGCGTCCTGGCGGAGCCATCTGTCACAGCAGCCACCGAGGACGACACGCGACGCTGCAGGCCACAGCTGACCCAACACCACGGAGGGCGCGGGCTGCTGCGAGTTTACGGCCACGGCTCGCTGAGGGCCCAACAGCAGGTTCCCCTCAGAGACCGGCAACCTCAAAGGCCGCCTACACCGGCAATGCATAGCCCCGCTCTCGGCCGGCCCGGCCCAGCCCGAGGCAGGCGGCTGGCTTCGAGCCCGGGCTCCTCGGGCGGACGGAAATGCCAGCTCCAAGTGGGACGGGCGGCGCCCCAGCACCAAGCCCAATGAGGGAGCACCTTAGGATCGGCCAAGAAGCGGCTCGCAACTCCTGCGGGTCCCCGGGGTCGAACCCACAGTCTCAGCAGCTACTCAGGAGCCGGGGCCGGCGCCCTTGATCCGCGGCCGGAAGTGGCCAGACACCGTCTACGGCAGGGACAGGGAGGGGCAGGGCAGGCTCTGGCCAATGGGAAGAGAAAGCCACGGCCCGCCCCGAGAGCCGCCACCTATGAGGGCCGATGGGCTGGGGGGGGTGGAGGCCAGGAGAGGCACCAATCAAAATGCAGGACCTGCGAGCACGGCCCGCCCCAGAGCACCAGGAGCCAACCCTGGGCCTGAGGCTGGGCGACCCGAAGGCGTTCAAATCAACTCGACCTCCTCCCTACGCCCCGCCCACCTCCGAAAGAGGAAAAAAGAAGGCAGCCGAAACACAGACCCGTGCCACTCACTGGCAAGGTCCGCCCTTATCCCGCCCGGCCACCAATCGCAATGCAGCGGGCAGATAAGGACATTCCATGAACGATGTCACGACCAATTACAAGGAGGCCGAGGCGGAACGGTCCGCAATATGCTAATGAGTTCCTATAAAAATCGCTGCGAAACAACGTCTCGGGCAGAGCGCACAGGGGCGCTTTACCCGGCGGGTGGACGGGCGGGCGGGGGGGCCTTAGTGTATGTCGCAACGAGTCGTTGCCTTCCACTCCCCCCAACTCTTCTGTTTCCCTGCTGCGCAGCCCTGTAAACATTAGTAAACTCCGAGCAAAGACCACGTTCAAAACGAGGCCGCCAAGGTCTTTCCTGACCTCGCAAGAAAGTTTCCCCAGCAGCCAGCGATTCCCGGCGGACAGGAAGCCTGCACCGCTCTCCACCACCTCGGGCGGTTGGGTCTGCAGGGCAAGACCCACAGGTCCCCTCCCGGCCGCGTTCGGCTCCGAGCTCCGGCACAGCACAGATGGGCTCCCTCCTCGCCCGCGCTCCTCCCCTCCCCTCCCCTCAGACACCCGAAAAAGCCCTCGTCCTCCGCAAACTACTCGGCGGCATCGCCCCTCGCAGTCGGCCCCACTCCGCCGCGTCCAGTGCCGAGGGAGCCTTGGCGGGGGCAGCGAACGGCTCCGACCTCGGACAGCCCGGGACTTTACGTAACCCGGCCCCAGGACCGGGCGGGGGGCGTCAGTCCAGCCGCGCGAACTGCAGCCGCCCCTCGGTGCCCCCTCCCCCGCCCCGTCACCGCCTCGCTCACTACAAAGAGCGCTCTGGCCGCGCAGCCTGCAGCGAGCCGCTCGCTCCTTCCTCCCCGGCCCGGCCCCGGCGGATCGCAGGCGCCGGCCCTTTTGTTCCCGCCCGCCGGCCGCCGCTGCCCGGTGCAGCGGGACCCGGTGGCCACGGCCGCCCCCGCCCATCCATCCGCCGTACCTTGGTATTTCGCGTCGATCTCCCGCATCAGCGAGACGTTCCTCTGCAGGTCGAAGGGCAGGGACTCGATGGAGTCCAGGTAGTCCTCCACATAGTTCACCAGGTGGACCTGCTCGCCGTTGGCAGGACTCAACATGGTTCACCCGGAGGTCCCCGGCGGCTCGGCGCGGCGCGGCTTTCCGCTTCCTCCACCCCCCGCCCCCCTCCAAAACAGCACCGCAAAATGCACGGCGCCCGCCCTCCAGCGCCCTCCGCGGCTCCGGCCCGCCCGGCCGCCGCTACATCCACTGCCCCGGGGCCGCGGGGATCCCGGCGCCTGGGCGCGGGCCGCGGCGGCGGCGAGGCTCCGGGGCGCAGGCCCCCTTCCCGGAGACGGCGGCGGTCGCGGGGGGCCGCGCGTACGGACAAGCACACCGACCGGGAGGGCGCGGGGCTCCGCTGCCGCCGCCGGGCCGGGGACCGCTGCGGGGCAGGGTCGGCCGTGAGAAGGGCGCGCTCGGCCGCCTACCGCTCCGCACTTGTCCAACGTGGAAAACCCAAATACCAGTTTCAAACACTTGGGAAACATTCAGCCCCGCGCGCAGCGCGCATGCGCCCCTCACCCCCCCCCCCCCGCCCGCTCTCGGCGGCAGCCCCGCCCCCGCCGCATTCACGCCCCTCACCGTCCCGGGCCGGGGGGCGGCGGGCCGCGAGGCAGGCCGGCGGGGGCGTGGCTTCGCCTGTCACTGGCGCTGGGGCGCGGGGCGCGGAAGAGGCCGCGGCAGGGCTGCCGGGAAGGGGGCGGCGGGCGACGCGCAAACTTTACTAGGAGTTTGGCACTTGGCGGCGAGCTGCTGTGCCGTGCTGCAGGCCGGCCAGGAGGTCCCGGAAGAAGGCCTGCTTCACTGAAGACCGTCCCGGGGCCGGACGGGCCGCGGAACCGCCGCCTCGCAGACTGGGGCACAACTGACAGCTCCTCCATACCCCCCAGCCTTACTCGTCACTCCGCCCCGCAGTGCGGTATAAGTAGTGTCCGGCACAAAACTGGCAACTCCCAGAGCCAATCCACTTCCTGGCCTTACCTCTATGGCCAATGAGGATGAAGGAGAGGCATGGCGACGACGGGTAAGTCCTCTGGGGCTTGTATTACTAGAGGGATGGGTCCTCCGGAGGCGGGCAGAGAGGGCGGGCCCAGGCGAGGCGGAAGTGATGACGCCTGCGCGCTGGGGCCTGCAAGAGAGGGAGCCCCGGCGTCGTGAGGTAGGACCACTACTCCCAGCAGGCTCCGCGCCTCCCGCGCCTGCGCCTCTTGCTACCGCCCTCCCTTTGTGTTGTCTCCTGCATCTCAGTTTGGAAAGGCTTGGAGACAAAGGGCACCGGGAGGAGAGCTGCTACCTGGGGCCGGACCCCGCGGAGGGCGGGCTGGCAGGAGCGACAGCTCCCCTGACCCTCAGCCCCTCGCCGTCCTGAGCCCTCCATGCCTTCCCTGTCCGGCCGCCCTTCAGCGCCCGGGCCCACTCGCGCCTTCCCCTCCCCCACAGCTCCCAGATTTAGGGTTTCCGAGGAGCCGGAGCGGAGCCGTTGCCTAGACTACGGGCTGAGCCGCCCCTTCCGGCCTAGGCCCCGCCCTGGGCGTGGCCATGCGGGGGAGGGGGGCCGCTGCCGCCTTTTGTCCTGTGCGGGCCGCGGTCCAGCTTGGACGGCTGTCGCTGTCCGAGAGCCGCCTCGGGAGCGGCGCCCGGGCAGCGCCTTCAGCCAAGTGTGGCGGCGGGCTTTCTCGGGAGCCAGCCGCTGACACTGCCCCGCTGGCCGTGCCGGAGCGTCGCCGCAACCAGGCGGCCCGCTCTTCCGCCTGGGACCTCCAGGATTCCCCAGCTGCGGAACGAGACGCGGGGACTTCGCCGTTTAAGCGGCACTGCGACCTCCGAAGCCACCAGCAGTTCCACAAGTCCTGAGCGATCCCGTGAATCTGTAGTTTATAGAATCGTGCATTCGCCACCAGGGCGCGCACTGCAGAGACCCGCGCGGGTGTTTTGTGAAGGGGGTGTCGGCGCCGCCCCACGCGCTCCCGCGGCCGTGTTTGGAGCCAGAGCGCTCAGGTTGGAGCGTGGCTGCGGCGCTAAAGGACAAACTCATTTTGCTTCGAAGTCCTGGATTACCATCTTCGCTCTGGAAACCGCTCACCCTCTGCTGCCCGGAGAATTGGTTATTTTACCAGTTCACACTTCTTCCAGTCTGGGCCCAAGAGAGAGCAAATGAAAATTAGTCAACTTTCACTTTTACAAGAAAATATTGGCCACCAGTCTGCACAAAAACACTATGACATATGGAAACAAAAACGAAGTCTGTAGAGAGCTACAAGGTTGAATTTTTAAAAATCATGCCTTTTTTCGCAAAGAGCATATAAGTACTTTAAAACTACACCAAGAAAGACTTTTAATTCTGACATTCACTGGGGGAATGAACAGCGTTTATCTGGGGTCACAAACAAGTGTTGGAGCCGGCCATGGTGGTGCTCTCCTGTAATCCCACCACTCGGGAGACTGAGGCAGGAGGATTGCCGTGAGTTCGAGGCCAACCTGGGCTGCATAGTGAGTTCAAGGCCAGGCTTAACTACATAGGGGCCCTGTGTCACAAAATTAAAAATAAAAAAGAATAAATGTTAGAAATAATTTACCCCTTCCAATAAATAATCAAGCTGGAGTTTGACCTATGTTAATTTCAAAAAGTCAGGATGCTACCTGAATGATTATTTTGCCCTTCTCTTGTTCACGGACTTCACAGACACATAAACCAGAGAGGTGTCTTGCTATTCAGGTAGAAGTGCTGGACTGTGCCAGCTCCACAGCGAGTGCCACTGTCTTATATGCCAGGAGCTCAGTGGTGAACGAACGGTTGCCTCCATAGAACATGGCACCCTTGGGCTAAAAAGTCAAAAGTATTTTATTTTTTATTGGCTTTACAAAGTGGTTTCCTGCATAAACTTAGAACACTAATAAATGAAATATAACACTTATTATGTCTTTTAAATATGCCACTAAGGACAAATATTTAATTTTGAAAATAAATTGGAAATCTTGACTTTCAGGCTTGCTCTTTGTAGTGTACACCAAAAATAGATATTAAAACTTTTAGGCCGGGGATTTAGCTCAGTGGTTCTACCACCTGCCATGCAAGCGCAAGGACCCAAGTTTGATCCCCAGTACAGGAAAAAAAAAACAACTTTTAGCTAAAGGAACACTTGGGAGTAGGGATGCAGCTTGGTGGTGGAACATGTTCCTGGCATGCAGCAGTCCCTGGGTTCAATCCCCAGCAGCAAGCAATCAATCTAAAAGTGTTTCTGGTTTAACTAGAGATGCTCAAACCTGTTGGAATAAAACACAAGGGATGAACACACAACTCTTTGTTTTGAATGCTTACAAAATAAATACTAGCTTCATCTGAAACTTGAAATGCTGTAAACATTATGTTGCTGTAATCTATTTTACTTTGGATTTACAAGATTTTGCCTCAGAAGAAAATGTCACCCTGAAAACTACAGTTTGTTGTCATAAAAGACTGAAAATGGCATTTATGATATCTTGGAATCATTATTTCTCTGCATACTATTTTTTTTTTTGGTACTGGGGATCGAACTCCGGACCTTGCGGTTACGAGCTAAATCCCCGGCCCACTGGAATCATTATTTCTAATTCTCTTCTTGTGGCCTACATTAGGGAGAAAGGTGACTTTTTTTAACGGTAGCATAGTTTCACATTTATTAAAGTTAAGGAAAAAAACAAGGTAGGGGGAAAAGGCTCTGCAGCACGAGCTTGGGCCAAATAAAAGTAGGAGGAAAGGAAGAAAAATTAAAAGTGCAGCCTACAGCATGGGTGGACTACCATAGAGAAATGGTAGGATTCTCAGTTTAGGTCTGTATGCTCCTAACTCTTCCCAGCCACTTTGACTTTACCAGACTCTGCCAAGAGGATCGTATTTTAATCATTAAAGCATTAAGAACATAGCATTGCTGCCAGTTCAGGACTGAACACAAGGCTGATTTTGTGAGGACAGAAGATGCCCCTGTTAATTTAAAAGTAATGCTTTCCTGCAGTCCATCCGGTCGTCTGGCTGTCCAGATTCAGGTGCGGGGTTTGGTTTTTTGTGGCACTGAATCTTGCTGCCTCCTCAAGTTCTGCACGTGCTCTCAGATTGTGGCCGAGCTTTCTCCATCAGGCGTTTTACTGCCCAGATTTGGACCCTGATGGTCCAAGGTGGACTCCAGGAGCGGGGAATTCAGCAACATTCAGCAAATTCCCTTCTGAACTTAGTGCAGGGTGCTGTGAACTGTTCAGAAAGATTTACAACCTAGGGTATGGAGGGAGAGAAGCATCCACATTGCACTGGAAATGAGACAGCTGGCAAATCAGCCCGGCCCTGCGCCGGCCCTGGGCAGTGGTTAGCCCCGCTGACAGGCGCGGTCTCCTCCCTGGACAGCGGGGTCCAGCCGGTTCGCCTTGTGCGTTAGGACGCAGCTGGCATCACACTGCAGTCCAGCTTGAAACTGAGCTGGACTCGGTCTCTTTTTTTTGGACTCAGTCTTGAGGGATGATTTTAAACACTCGAGCAGCACACTTGTTTGTCTCAGTTCCTTGGCTGCCAGGAGAGCGTCAGACCATTAGGGAAAAAGATCGGGGAACTGCTGTTTAGAAGACTGCAAAAGCGAAGTTGTGTTTTCTGTTCTGCAAGATGCCAACAGGGGCGCTTTTGTTGAGATCGTTTGAAAGCGAGTCTCAGAACGGTTTTCTTCTCCAGAGACAGATGGTAGAGTTTTTAATCTTTTTGTTTTGTTTTTGGTGTCGGAGATTGAACTCGGGACTTTGCACTTGCAAGGCAGGCGGCCGAACCACTGAGCTAAATCCCAGCCCCTGGAGTTTTTAAATCTTAAAATGAGTCCCATGCAGACATTTCCTACTACCCGGCTCCAGGAATGAGTGGTTTCATCAGGAGACAGTGCTGGGGTGCACGATGGAGTTGTGTTAAATGCACGTTTGTGGGGGTGCACTGTGTGAGGTACACATCCTGTGTGTTGGGGTGCAGACACGGCGTACGGTGGGGCTCCGAGAGCAGGCCGAGGCCCAGCAGCGGGTGAACGGCACCCCGCGCTGCAGCCGCCCGACCCCGGGCGCAAGGGCGCGCGGGCCCGGGCTCGCATGGTCCCCAAGCACCGAGGACGCCGCCGTCGCGGCCCCGCCTCTCCCTGCAGCCTAGGGCCCCGAGCTCTTCCGGTGCGTCGGGGCCGGGCGGGGCCTCCCGCTCTTGGGCGGCATGCTGCGGACGCGCCGGGGGCCCGCGCTGCTCCGGGCCGCGCTGGGCCTGGGTCGGCGCCCCGGGGGGCGTGCGGCGTGCGCGGGGCGCGGGCACGGCTGGCATCGGCCTGCGGGCTGCGACACGGGCGTGCGCGTGCACAACAGCCTCACGCGCCGCGAGGAGCCGCTGGTGGTGCCCCGCGCCGACGCCGTGTCCTGGTGCGCGGGCGCGGGGCGCGGGGCGCGGGGCGCGGGGCGCGGGGTGGCCGGTGCCGCGCCGGCCCTCAAGCGCGGGTCCCCTTGTCCCCAGGTACAGCTGCGGCCCCACCGTGTACGACCACGCACATCTCGGCCACGCCTGGTGAGTCTGGGTCCGCGGGACCTCGGGTGCCGCCTGAGCCTGTGCCCGTCCTCCAGGGAGGAAACTGAGGCAGACCTGGCGCAGGGCCGAGCAGCCGGGCGTCCTTGCTCGTTGCAGTGGCTCCCTTGGGAGCTTCCGGTCCCGACAAGTCGCTTTCTGGCCAAGGCCTGGTCTCTTCCGCGGTGAGGTGGGGATTGTAGGGCCGGGGTTTTGCCGGGCATGGTGGCGGACGCCTGTGAGGGTGAGGCCGGAGGAGCTGCTAGTTCAAGGTCAGGCGAGCGAGGTCCCTCCCTTCTAGGCAGGACCCTGCACACAGGCTGTGTCTTCCTTGGCTGCACTTCTGAGCTGGTTCCCAGGTCTCAAGAGTTTCCTGAGTTTCGAGGCTGGTGGGAGATTCATTTAGCCCTGTGTACAGCCAGGCGTAGCGGCGCACACTTGTAACCCTGGCACTCTGGGAGGCTGAGGCAGGAGAATCGAAAGTTCGAGCCCAGTCTGGGTAACTTGGCGAGATCCTGACTCAAAATTTTAAAAATAGAAATAAAAAAGGGCTGGGGATTACAGCTCAGTGCAAAGGCTGTGGGTTCAATCTCCAGTATTAGAAAAAAAAAATTACACACGTGAAAAGGACAGAGAAGGAAATTCTAAAAGCAGAGATGGTGGCATCTCATTCCGTATTTTCTTTTTTTGCCTTTTTTTTTTTTTGGTACCGGGGATTGAACTCAGGTCCTTGTGGCTGCACAGGAGGTGGCGAAACCACTGAGCTAAATCCCCGGCCCTTTTTTTGCCTTTTTGAGACAGGATCTCACCATGTAGTTCAGGCTGGCCTCGAATTCACTGTGTAGCCAACTGGCCTCTGACTCATGGTTATCCTCCTGCCTCAGCCTTCCAAAGTACGGGGATCACAGGTGTGCGCCACCACACCCAACTTTTTAAATTTTTCTTTTTTAGTATTCTAGAATGCTGTAGCAGTCTCAGGAGTAATGTGGTATTGTACTGATTTAGGGTTTATTTGCTCCTATTCATTTTGTCATAGATGTGAGAATTACTCTAGAACATGGACCAGGATAGCCACTTAGTGAGATCTTGTTACCCCTGAACTTTTACACATTTAAGTAGAGGTTAAGTCACTCGGTAGCTCTAAAAGTAAAACACTAATGTTGTGCCCTGAACCTGATGTCACCTGTGGGCCACACGATGTGGCTGGTCAGCCTGAGCCGCGTAGCTGCTGTTAGGTCGCAGTGCACTCTCCGGGTCCATGAGGCCACTGGTGTGCTGGAGACACGGCCGCTCTTCTTCCAGCTCCTACGTGAGGTTTGACATCATCCGAAGGGTGCTGACCCAGGTGTTTGGCTGCGGCATTGTCATGGTGATGGGCATCACCGACGTGGACGACAAGATCCTCAGACGAGCCCGCGAGGTGAGCACGGGGTCCTCAGGAAGCTTTCGGCTTGGGAGGAAGTCACCCTTGGTCAGTGCTGACTGTTGGCCTGGGTCCCATTCGCCTTCACTGCATTGCCTCTTGCTTCCATCCCCTTTTTTTTCTGTTTTGGTTTTTTTGAGACTGAATCTCGCTATGTAGCCTTGAACTCATGGTGGTCCTCCTGCCCCTGCTTCCCGAGTGCTGGATTACAAGCTTGCGCCACTACACCCAGCCTTATTTTTTCTTAAAGGAATTCAATGAATCAGATGTATAATCCAGCTATAGATATAATCCTTTTTTTATGTAAAACAAAATTGTTTTTCAGCTGGGAATGGTGGTGCACACACCTATAATCCCAGTACTCGGGAGGCTGAGGCAGGAGGATCGCTGTGAGTTTGAGGCCAGCCTGGGCTACACAGCGAGATCCTGTCTGAAAAAAAATTTTTTTTTCTAATTTTTATTTCATGGAAATCAGTATGCTACATCAGGCATGCAACAAAAATGTACCACTCTACCCATGAAAGTCCCTCACAAGTTGCTTCTTTTTCCTTTTTCCTCTCTGTCGTTGTGAAACTGGAATTGAACCTAAGGCTTCATGCTGGTCTGCAGCTCTGGTCCTTTTTAAACATCAATCCCATGTTTCTTTTTGTTTTGGTTTTATTTTTTATTTTATTTTATTTTTGAATTTTAAAAATTATCCATACAATTTTTATACGTACAAGTGGATGAGAATTATGCATACGGATGTGTGTATGCATAGTGTTTACACAGAGACATGTATGAGCAGGAAAAACAACACATTTAGGATAATGGTTACCTCTTAGAAGGCGAATTAGTTATCATGATGTATTAAAAATTGACAAACTAGGGCCGGGGATTTAGTTCAGTGGTTCCACCGCCTGCCTCCCAAGCTCAAGGTCCCAAGTTCAATCCCTGGTATCAAAAAAAAAAAAAATGACAAACTGTCCCTACCCATATACATACATATGTAGTCTATACAGATAAATATAAGAACGATAACACGTTTGAGATAGTTGTGTCCTGGGAGATGAATTAGTATCATGGTGTGTACCAAAGTTCACCCTTCCAAACCCGGCAGCCTAAGCCATGTATTTTAAGGAATGCAGACATGGCTTAGCTGTCTCCTGCTGCAGGGCTTCTCACGAGGCCACAGGGATGCAGTCTCCTCGAAGGCTGTCAGTGGATCTGCCCCCAGTACATGCACAGGGCTGCTGGCAGGACTCAGTCTCTGGGCACTGACTGAGGCCCAGGTCCCCACAGAGCCCTCAGCGTGTGGCGGTGGGCTGCAGAGGGCACAAATGAAAGGAGTAGCAAAGTGGAAGCCACATCTTCTGTAACCTTCTCTTGTCAAAGACCAAGACTCCACG
Source organism: Heterocephalus glaber (assembly GCF_000247695.1). The sequence goes on from NW_004624793.1 coordinate 2,133,812, forward strand.
ATGCCTCTTACTTCCCGTTTGCTCTTTAAGCCCAGAACACAGGACATGAAAATTTGCAAGGGTTACAGATCCACGCTTTTTCTCTTCACAGTTACTTTAATTCCCCCAAATAATCCTTTCTTTGAACTCCTCAGAAGACTTATTTTAATGGGTCAGAAGACTCAACATTATTCAGGTAATAATTCCTCCCAAATTGATTCGTAGGTTCCTGGCACTAAGGAGGCTGAGACAGGAAGATTACTGTGAGTTCGAGGCCAGCCTGGGCTGCATAGTGAGTTCAGGGTCAGCCTGAACTACAAACCAAGACTCTGTCTCAAAAAACCCAAAGTTATGTAATGGAAATCATGATATTTAGTTTTCCTTTTTCTGTCACCAACCAACAAGGTGGTCAGCCTCCAGTCACGATAAGCCACTGGTGCAGGTTTCTGTTGTTTGAGAGTCTCTCCGCGCAGGGCCAGCTGGCTTTGAACTCACTGCAGTCTAGGCTGGCCACCAGCTTGGGTCCTCCTGCTTCAGCCTCCCGAGTGCTGGTGCAGGTCTAAAACCCAAAGCTAGCGGTTCTTTCTGGAGTGGGCGGAGCCCAGCTGTGGCGCTCTCCTGTTTGCAGAGCCTGTGAGGGCCCTGCAGGCTGCCGACCCTGTCTGTCCCTCCTGCAGATGGACATGTCGCCTGCTGCCCTGGCCAGGTTGTATGAGGAGGATTTCAAGCAGGACATGGTGGCCCTGAAGGTAGGCGTGGTGGGCATTGGCCTGGCTGGCCTCGCTCACACGTGTCTGGGTGGCAGCGGATGGGCTGGAGCTGCAGCTGGGCCTGGAGGAGGCCATGTCCTGGTTTTGAGCTGATACCAACGTGGCAGGATATGCCCGGGGCCGGGGTCAGCTCATGTGGCTCTGTCTGTCGTGGCCAAGGAGCAATGCAGGAGCTTCCGCCAGGGCTGCACTGGGCAGCTGTGGCCGGTTGGGCTGTGGTCTTCCCAAGGCAGAGCCACACCCCAGCTCTGTCTCCGCCCTCCCAGGTGCTGCCGCCCACCGTGTCCCTGCGAGTGACCGAAATGGTGCCCCAGATCATCTCCTTCATTGAAGGAATCATTGCGCGTGGGCACGCGTATGCCACCGCAAAAGGTACAAACCGTGTGGGTGGCGCTGCTCGGTGCTCCGCTAGGGCCGTGCTCCAGGTCCCTGCCGCACTGTGCCCCCTGCAGAGCAGCCCCTTCCGGCTGTGGGTGAGGTGGCCGGAGACAGCGGCTGCCCGTGGTCCTCTTGTTCAGGAACTTGCAGAACCAAATTCTGGGGAATTAGGCTCCTGTGCACTGGGGCCTCGCCTGGTCCATGCACTGCAGGGTGCACCTGGCTGTGTGCCCCCAGAGTCGGCTCCCCCCAAGCCAACGTCAGGCCTGTGACATCCCCTGCCTGCGGCGCCCCTGCCCCCGTGGCACCGCCTCCCACGATGGAGCCACACCCTCGCCGTGTGGACTTCCTCACGAGACTCCAGACTGCCTGCCAGAGCCCCTGGTCCAGGCTGGCACCGTCCTCTGCAGGGCCCTTGGTCCCCAGCTTCTCCCTGTCTGCGGCCAGCACCCCTCGGCCACCCCTTTCTGTGCAGCCTTCCTATGCCCCCACCTCCAGGAGTCCATCTCTCTGAGGGGTTTGTTCGCCGTCCACAGCTGTGTGTCCTGCCTCAGCCTCAGTGTCTGTGTGTGCTGTGCAGCGGCCGGTTCTGGGTCACTGTGCTGTGTTGTTTAGGGGAGTCAGGTTTGCCCTGTCCAGATTGTACATTTTCAGACCATAAAACCTTTGGCCTTTGAGCTGGGCATGGTGGTGCACACCTGCAATCCCAGCACTTGGGAGGCTGAGGCAGGAGGATTGCTTTCAGGCTAGCCTTGGCTACATAGGGAGCTCAAGGCCAGCCTGAACTACATAGAAGTCTCAAAAACCAAACCTCAAAACCCCAAAACAAATGAAAACAAAACCTTCTGCCCTTCACATCCCACGGGGCACCCAGCCCAAGGAAGGGGACACAGGCATGCTGGGCTATGACCTGTCCTCAGAGCCCTGTGCTGTGGGAGCGTGGCAGTTCTTACCTGATCTCGTTGGGTGCGCGTGGAGCTCATCTCCCAGAAAGCTTTGTTTTTCTAGTCCTGGGGGATGAACCCAGGGCTTGGCACTGAGCTGGGTCCCTGCCCTTTTATTTGTTATTTTTTTGGTACCGGGGATTGAACTTGGGTCCTTGTGCTTGCGCAGCAGGCGGCGAAACCACTGAGCTAAATCCCCAGCCCCCGCCCTTTTATTTTTTGAGACAAGGTCTCGCTGCATTGCTAGGCTGCCCAGGCTGGAACTTGTGGCGCTCCTGCCTCAGCAGCCCGGCTCAGAAACCTTTTGCAAGGGCTGAGGTGACGAGGGGACCTTGCTCCTTAGAGCTCGGGAGCCCCGGTCCTGTGCTTCCCTTTCAGAGGTACAGGCGGAGCTGGATGTGGCCAGGTCCCAGCCCAGCCCCTGGAGGGTAAATGCCAGGGACCCCTTCACTCCCGTTTCATTGTAAACTTTTAGTGGTGGTGTAGACACAATCAGTCCAGTTAATCCAAGGCACTCTGACCCTTACTCATGGAGAGCCTCCTGCCTCGACCTCCCCAGTCAGTGCTGGCCTATAGGGGTGCACCACCTCGCCCAGCTTCTGGGTTTGAATTCCAGTCAGTTGCTGGAGATTCGGCTTGCCTGGAAATGGGTCCTGCTCTGAGCCGTGGGGCTTCTCCGCCATCTCTGAAACAGGTAACGTCTACTTCGATGTGAGGGCCAGAGGAGACAAATATGGCAAACTGGTCAGCGTGGTGCCTGCTCCGGCCGCAGAGGCAGGTGGGTGGTGAGGCTGTGGTGTGTCCTTCCGGGGCAGCCTCCGAGTTCCTGTGCCTCCTGGGAGTCGTGGGTCTGCGGCCCCTTGTGGCGCCACGGCCCGGACTTGGCTCGTGTAGGGAGGAACAAGGCACATAGATGAGAAGCCCCAAAGTCCTCGGGAGGAAGAGCGGGCTGTCTGGGGCACTGTGCTCGTGTCCCCGTGGGGTGGCCGGGGCTGACTGTCCCTGCTGATGGCCTCTTGTCATTGCAGTGGACTCAGACAAGCGGCATGCGGGTGACTTTGCACTGTGGAAGGCGGCCAAGCCTGGGGAGGTGTCCTGGGCCTCCCCCTGGGGACCCGGCAGGCCCGGCTGGCACATCGAGTGCTCCACCATCGCCAGGTGAGGCGGACACGGCAAGGTGGCCTGGCCTCAGGGATGTCCGGTGTGGGACAGGCAGAGGCAGCCGCAGGCGGCACAGCCTTGCCCAGGGCTGCTGCATACACCAAGGACCCTCGCTCGGAGCAGGGTCGGAAAATACAGTGACATTCAGATCGAAACGTTTATTACAGTAAGACATGTGGCCATGAAGCGCCTTCAGAATCCTCCCTGTTCAGCGCACTGATCCCATGGCTCTTGCCATTCCTGCAGTGGCTCTGCAGTCCTCCTTCCTGCATGTCTTCAGTGGCTGTGTCCTGGCTGCCTCAGTGTCCTGAATCGATTCAGAACATGCAGGGGACCACAATACTGATCATGCCCAAGGCAGGCTGGGAAGCGTTACCCCCACAGCTGGCTTATTTATAGAAGTGAGTCCGGCCTAAGCCTACGTGCCAAGGTCAGAGTAACTCGCACCCAAATTCCGTTCCCACAACGAAAACCTTCAGACTAGAAGCACAGTGTTCTCATTATAGCCATGTATTTTGTCTGTTCTGCTCCTAATTGGAGAGTGCTTTGTCTTGTCCTTTACAAGCCTTGCTTGCCTTGGTTTCCATAGAAACTGCTTGAATGCGTACCCTCACGTGTACCCTCTGTAGCACAGAGCTCACCTCCACCCCAGTTGATGACCAGTACAGTCAGTGGCTTGGACTGGCCGGTGCCTTTGCTAACTAAGCAGCATTGGCTGCCCTGGCTCCCCAGTTTCTCTTTCAGTGTTTTTTCATTTTTTCTCAGCCTTGCACTGTAGTGCTGAGCAGGAGATCAAAACCTACTGCAGACACCACCTGCTTCGCAAGCGCAAGGTCCCAAGTTCGATCCCTGGTAGCAAAAAGAAAACCCTACTCCAGAGATCTCTGATAAAACGTGTCCCTTTCCTGGTCATTTTGACCTTGGGAAGAGCCAGGAGTCACACAGTGCCAGACCCAGTGACCAAGGTGGACGAGGACACGGCGCTGTTTTACGAGCTGCCTTTCCCTTGGGTGGTGCTCGGCGGCAGCCACCATTTTTTGTCACACCTCATGGAGACACGCAGGCAAGAGGCCTCCAGAGCTGCTGCAGCAATGGCAAGAGCAGTGAGAAGAGTGTGCTCAAGGGAGGGTTTGGAGGGGATTCCTTATGGCAGAGCATCTTTACTGGGGCCAGTCTTTACTTCCGATGTTTGCCATATGCCTGAGTGCTCCCACCGCGGCCTGGGCTGCAGGTGCTTGCATGTGGGATGCAGTGTGGGTGCTGGCCGTGGGGCGAGGTTTTCACCCAGCCCGCCGGGCCCCCCACTCAGACCCCACATGCCATGGCCTGTGGCCCCGAGTGCTGTCGCAAAGAGCTCTGTTGCCAGCTCCAGGGCATTGCCATGGCATCTGGGCCCTGCTGAGCCTCATGCCCTGGCCTTGCAGCGCCGTGTTTGGGAGCCACCTGGACGTGCACTCGGGCGGCATCGACCTCGCCTTCCCGCACCACGAGAACGAGATCGCACAGTGCGAGGTCTTCCACCAGTGTGGGCAGTGGGGCAACTACTTCCTGCACTCCGGTGAGCACCGCAGGGCCCGGACGTTGGAGCAGGATGGGCACAGCTGGGACCGGGGGCTGTGGGATGGGAAAGGTGAGCGGACCAGACCTGGGAAGTGCGTCCAGCCCGTGCTGTGTGAGTGTATTGCAGACAGGACTTGGGAGTCCCGAGTGTGGCAGGTAATGAGGAAGATCCCCGAGCTGCAGCCCCGTCCCCAGACACAGTCACCCCAGGCATGCGCAGAGCTGGCGACCAGAGCCAGTCCTCAGGAGCAGGTGCAGCACATGCAGTGAGCCCTGTCATCCCAGCACTCGGGAAGCTGAGGCAGGAGGATCCCTGTGAGTTTGAGGCCAGCCTGGGCCACATTGTGAGTTCAAGAACAGACTGGAAACCAAAAGAGAAAGGAAGAAGGAAGGAAGGAAGCCAGCCCTGTTAGGAGCACAGTGGGATGCAACTCACTTTGAGGCGCAGGAGTTTCAGATGAGCCTTCCCTGAGCCTGGTGGCACCGGGCCCGCTCTGCCCACCAGCGATGTCTCTTGCTTGGGGCTCTTTGGAGAAGTGCGGCTGTCCCGTCCGTGTCCACTGTGCTCTGGGAGGAGGGCGATCCTTCTCCCCACCTGGCCCGAGGCTGTTGGAACCAGTGCGTCTCAGTGCTGTTGGAAGTCAGGTCGCCGTGTCCCTTGGGGCTGGTCAGGACAGTCCCTGGCTGGGTCCCTCGGCGGCCCTCTCCTGAAGGGACACGTGCCAGCTGGCTTGCTGTTAGGGACTTGTCTGGTGCGTGATGTCGCTGGCATCTGAGTTGGGAGGAGATGCCAGGCCAGGAGCGGCCGGCAGGGTTGCCTGCATTCGGTTGCCATTGCTCTGTTTTAGTGACCGTGCCACCTGCCAGGAGTGGAGGCAGCTTCCCTGGGCCCCATGGGAGTAGTGGGGACAGGGCAGTGCCCCAGGGAGGGGACGGCTTTGGAGCTCAAGAGCTCCGAGAGCCAGGCCTGGCCCATAGCCCCGCAGTGGCTGGCTCTGGAGGCCGGAGTCCTTGTCCAGGTGCTGCCACCCGCCCCGCCTCCGTGCTGTGCCTCTTCTGTCTGTACCGCAGGATGCTGTGGGGTCCCTGGGGCCTCTCACGGGGCCCTCTGTGCCGATGTGGCCCGGGTGTGTCCCCAAGGGTCCTTCCATTGGCGCCTTGGCACTCCCTGGGATGGGATCTTGGTGCACAGCTGTTGTCCCAGCACTCTGGGAGGCTGAGGCAGGAGGAGCACAAGATCAAACCTAGCCGGGGCAACACAGTGAGAGCCTGTCTCAAACAAACCACAAGGGCTGGGGACGCAACTCAGTGCGGAGGCCCTGGGTCCAGTGCACTGCTCCCTGCACACAAGAGGTGGGCCCAGGAGGCCAGGGCCGCGGCGCTGCTCGGAGAGGAAGGAGCCTCCTGGGGCCCCGACCCCCGGCTTCCTCCCTGAGGTCTCCGGTCACCAGCCCGCTGATGCCGCCCACCAGGGCTGCAGCTACAACACCTGCGCTGGTCCTGGAGCCCCAGGCCATGCGCGGCCTAGCTGTCTGCCCAGGGCCGCCTCCCTCCCGGTGAGTCCCGGAAGACACAGGCGTCCGAGCTCCCAGAGGCGTTTCCTTTCCAGACACTGCGATTTAAAACACTGAGTTGTGCATAGGGGTGTAGTGTTACAGAGAAGGACATGCTCAAGGTGACGCTCCTTTTCAGAAGCTCCATTTTAGCCAGTTTTCAGAAAAACCCGCTCCAGAGAGCCCTTATCGGAAGTCGTATTAGGTTCATTGGTTTTGTGAAACAGGGTCTCACTGTGTAGCCCTGGCTGGCCTGGAACTTGAGGCGATCCTCCTGCCTCAGCCTCCTGAGTGCTGGGATTAGTGGACCGGCTTGAAGTTGGGCCAGGGAAAGCAGAGGCATCTTCTGAGAGGAACAAGGTGAGGAGCCCAGGTGGGCTCAGTTCCACCTGCCCTTCACGCACGCAGGTGCCCCCACCCCCTTGTGGAGAGGTCAGGGAGAGCCTGTTCTGTCCCCGTGTGTGTGGACATCAGCATCCAGGGGCACAGGACAGGATGTGCCACGGTGCTGCTGCTGGCCCTGGTGGCCCTTCCTGACCCCAGGGTGGCGCGGGTGGCCCGGAAGCCTCAGAGCAGCCCAGGGAGGCTGTGTCGTCCCTGGCGGCGGACAGAGCCTTGGGTGCTCCTGTGGTATCAGCGGCTGCGTGCCCGCAGTGCAGGCCCTGCTGCCCGGTTGCTCAGGTGCGGGAGGCCTGGACGGTGGGCGCTGGGCAGTGTCCTCCTGCTCCGCCCACTCAGGCGCCTTGGCCTTGCAGGGCATCTGCACGTCAAGGGCCAGGAGGAGAAGATGTCCAAGTCCCTGAGGAACTACGTCACCATCAAGGTAACCCAGGCGGGCTCTGCCTGCAGAAGACCACCCGCCTTCCTGCCACCCTCCTCCCAGCGAGGTCCCCTCCCTGGCCCCAGAGCTGGGTCTCCTGTCAACCCCGGCTGTGGCTTTCTTGGTGGGCATTTCCCACTTCCCTCTCTCTCTCTTGTTTTTGAGACAGGGTCTGTCTGTGCAGCCCAGGCTGGCCTTGAGCTTGCAGCGATCCTTTGGCTCGGCCTCCTAAGTCCTAGGATGGCAGGCGTGCACCACCACACCCAGCATGTTCTTTGGAGCCCTCGGGATTGTGCCCAGGCCTTTGTGAAACTCGGAGGCAGGGTCTCGCTCAGTCACTAAGTCGCCAGGCTGGGCCCGCCTCAGTGTCCAAGTCTAAGCGCTGGGCTCACGGGGGTGGGCCCCGGTGCTGCTTCCTGCATCTTGTGGTGATGGCCTGGCAGACGCCTTGCTCTCAGCTTTCGGGTGCTCGCCCTCAGGCTCCTCTCCCCCTGGGTGCGGCAGGCACTGCCTGCCATGTCGCGCGGGTCACCTGGTCCCCAGGCCCCCGGCGCCTGGCCAGCAGGACCTGAGAGTGGGCCACGATGCTGAGCTCGGGAAGGGAGTGGTCGCTCCCCACACGGCTGCAGGCCGAGGGACCCTGAGCCCGGGCCCTGCTCCCCTCCAGGACTTCCTGTGCAGCTTCTCGCCTGACGTCTTCCGGCTCTTCTGCCTGCGCAGCAGCTACCGGTCAGGTGAGCGGCAGCCGCACCCCGGGCCGGGTGACCTGGTGTTCACGCCTTTGTGGCTTGAGCCGGGCATGGGGCTGCTCACCTGTCCCCCAGCACTCGGAAGGCTGAGGCAGGAGGACTGCGAGGAGTTCAGGGCCAGCCTGGGCCTCATCGCGAGGCCGTGTCTCTCTCTCACGCACACACACCCCTTGCTTGATGGCTCGGGACAGCAGGACGCAGCCCCAGTGAGCTTTGTCCTGGTAGTTGCTGCAGGAAACTCACGTCTTCCTTGGAGTCTGGGAGTTCGGGCCCGGTGCTGGGCGGGTCCTTGCATCCCTCCGGCCTCTGGTCAGCAGCCCTGCCTCCTCTGCAGCCGTCGACTACAGCGACAGCACTATGCTGGACGCCAGCCATGTGCTGCGTGGGCTGGCCTCGTTCCTGGAGGATGCACGGGCCTACATGCGGGGACAGCTGGCTGGCGGCCCGGTCAGCGAAGCTGAGCTGTGGGACAGGTGAGCGGGGGGAGCGGCCTTTCCCCAGCCCGGCGGTAGCGGCTTGGGAGTCACAGCCCCGAGGGCTGGCACCTGTGGGCAGCACTGAAGGTTGCACATGGCCCAGGCTTTATCAGGGCGTGCCAGGGGAGGTCCTGGCAGTCACTGTGGCAGTGCTGTCAGGGAGACGGGTGGGGATGTGGATAAGCTAGGCAGTAAGCAGCCTGGTGTGCACACCTGTGGTCCAGTCCAGCTCGGGTGGCTGAGGCAGGAGGACCAAGGCTTCGAGCCCAGCTGAGGACCTTACTCAGTGAGACCCAACAAAGAGTGAGATCTCAACAAAGAGTGGGCGGAGTTTGGGCTGTACCTCAGTGCAGAGGACCTGCGTTCATCCCCAGTACTGCAAAAACGGACAGCAGGATGGCGAGGAAGCGACCGAGGGCAGGGTGTGGGTCAGGCCTCGGGGCCTAAAGCCAGGCCTCGCCAGGCGCAGACAGGGTCCAGGGCGCCCCTGCAGTGGCCTGGGGTGTCCCGAGCTGGAGGGGGACACAAGCAAGGGCCCATCGGCCCAGGGACCAGCACGGGAGAGCGCAGAGCCGGGGGCTGGGTGCAGGATGTGCCAGGTCAGGTGGCCATGGAGAGGGGAGGCCGAGGCGTGGGACAGGAGGACAGCGGCCGTCGTGACCTCACCAGGAGCGGTGCTGGAGGGGCTGGGCCCTGGGACACCGGGCTCTCAGGGAGGCGGACTGTGAGGACCGCAAGCAGGGACCCTGCCTGAGATGCGTGGGCCGGGCGCTGCTGCTCGCAGGCCGTGGGCAGCAGGCAGCAGGCCGCAGGCACGGGGCCGGCTCGGCTCTCCCGGGACTCTGCCTGGTGCCTGCTCTGGCCTGGACTCAGTGCACATGATGCTGACCGCGACTGCCACTCGCGGCTGCTCAGCAGGAGGCAGGGCCACCGAGCCGCGCCGTCCCCGTGCCTGTGACAGCGGCCCCTGCGTGTCCCTCCCTGGCCAGGGTCCCGTGCAGGCTGTGCTCTGCCCGCACCGTCAGGTGATGCACATTTGCACCGAGTCAGATGGGAGGGCCATGCAAGGGCCCAGCCCTGTGCCCCGGCCTGCTGTCCTGACCCTGCAGGCCTCCCCACGCAGGGTGCAGGTGGCTGGGGTGACGCGCCCTGTCCTGCTAACGTCACTCCTCAGCACGGGATCTCAGCCAGTGGACTCACACACGTGCAGCCTCGGCACAGTTTCCTCTGCTCTAGTGTTTTTTGGTTTTTGATTTTTTTGCTTTGTCAAGACAGGGTCAGCTAACCATGGTGGCACGGGGGTGTAATCCCAGCACTCAGGAGGCTGAGGCAGGAAGATTGCTGAGAGTTCGAGGCCAGTGTGGGCTACTTAGAGATACCCTGTTTTTATTTTTGTTTATTTAGCTTTTTTGGTACCGGGGATCGAACCCAGGACTTGTGCCTGAAAGGCAGGCGTGGGCGCCACAGAGCTAAAGTTCCAGCCCCCTGGTTTTGTTGTTGTTGGTTCTTTCAGTATTCACAAGGCTCTATTTTTTTTAAGCAAAATAGTCCTTGGTACATTCTAGATACACATAATGATCACATTCATCACAGAGAATTTGTACCTGTACATGATCTATCTTGCTTTCTTTCCCGTTGCTCCCCCTTTGGCCCCTCTTCTCCTTACTTACAAAAGCTTTATTTCCACTTTTTCCTTTTCAAGCAAAACATTTATTGGTACGTTTTAAACATACATGATGCTAACGCTCATCATAGGGCATTTGCACCTGTAGCTGATAGATTCTGCCTCTTCTTCACCCCCCCAAGTCCCCTCCTCTCCCCACGTACAGAAGTTTTGTTTCCATTCTTTCCTCTATTTTCACTTTTTTCCTTGTCTCTTCCTTCCCCCCCCTTCCCCTTCCTGCTTGAACATTTTCTTCCCACTTCCCAGTATCTTTTATACCTTTAGATCCTGATTTCCGCTTCCGGTTTCTCACACCAAAGAAACCATGCGTCTGATTTATTTAGCTCAAGAGCATGGTCTCAGGCCTGGCAGATGCTCCTGGGAGGTCCCTGGAGGTGGGGACTCAGCAGACTCCACTGGGGCTGCTGTCCTCACTGCTGGATAGAAAAAGAAAAAGACAGCCCAGGCTGGCCTCAAACCTGTGACCTCCTCCCGAGGCTGGATTGCAGGCGTGTGGGACTCGCCCGCCTCACGTCCTTGCCAGGCCAGGGCCGTGTGGAGCCGATGCGCAGATGAGGTCACGCGACCTCAGAGCCCCCGTATTGAGTCCAAGTCACCCTTCTCCGTGTGCCTGGGGGCAGTGGTGGGAGGGCCCTGTTGGTGTTGCTCACTCTCCTCGGTTTTTCTCAGGCTCAGCAGCACCAAGGGCACCGTGAGGACTGCACTGGCTGACGACTTCAACACGCCTAGGGCACTGGACGCCGTCCTGGACCTCGTGCGCCTGGGGAACAGGCAGCTCAGGGCGGCCACAGAGGTAACTCCAGGCTTCCCACAGACCAGCCTGCCGACCCCACCGCTCTGGAGCAACGGTGGCATCCAAGTCCCCCCTGGCCCTCCCTTTGCGGGTACTCCTGGCTCCAGCGTGCACCTCATGGGGCCTTCAGGGTCCCAGCCTGGGCTGTCAGTGCCAGAGGACACACAACACTTGGATGGGTCCCCAGTTCCTGTGTGGACAGCACGTCACGTGTGTTTCTGTCAGCTTTCCCACAGCTGAGACATAACACAGGATATCTGGAGCTCTGAGGAGGGAGGTTTAATCGGCTCATGGTTTCAGGAGATTCAGTGCATGGGTATCTTCTCCAAGGCAGGAACATCATGGTGGAAGGGCCAGGGGGAGCAAAGCTGCCCAGTTCATGGTGGACAGGAAGCAGTGCAGGACAGTGCTGAGAGGAAGGGGAGGAACCACAGACCCAAGGCCACACGTCCATGACCGCCCAGACACACCCAGCGGTGTGCACCCCCTCCTGGCCGGCTCCCAGTCCACATGGCACCCCAAAGCTGAGCCATGGTGTGCTTGTCTGGTTGCCACATGTGTGCGGTGACCACCCAGGGGCTCTGCAGTGAGGGGACAGAGTCTGTGGGAACGGGAGGAAGCTGTGAGGGTCCCCACCTCCCACCCACCCTGCTGGGTCTCTGCTCTCCCTGGACGGCAGGCCACTGGCAGAGCCAGCTCTCCAGAGTGCCCTTGGCCCTGAGGGACTTCACTGTCCACCCTGCTCAGGACACTTCCTTAGAGATGCATCTAAGCAGAGCCCCGCAAGTCCAGTGCTGGTGTCTGCAGCCTGCGCCCTGTGTCACTGGGCTCCCAGGGGCAGCGCAGAGCCCCTGGTCACCAGGGAGGCGACCAGCAGCTCCTGTGCCCGTGCACGCTTTGGGGAGTCTCCCTGCCACACCCTGAGCAGCCAGGGCTGGCCCTTGCTCTTGGGGACCTGCATCTGGGTAGCTCTGACCGCACAGGACCTGAGAAGCTGAGGGCCCTGGTTGCCACGAGGCCTGTCCTCCTGCCTCTCAGGCCTAGGCCACCCAGGGATGCTGCAGACCCTCCCTGCCATGGCGCAGCATCACCTCGAGGGCTCTGTGGGCCTGGGGGGTCTGGGGTTCAGAGCACAGGTCTTGGACACGAGCTGCATCAGCCATGGCGGGGCTGGAAGAGGTGACTGATGAGTTCCCAGGGCTCAGCTACAGAGCTGGCAGGGTCCCAGTGGCAGACGCGGCACAGGGCCGGTCTCTGCGGCACAGGGGGACCGTGGGTGGGGCACATCTGGGTCACTGGGCGGTCGCCGAGCTAGAAGGACTGCAGGGCTGTGGCCTCAGGAGGCTGCCAGGCAGTTACAGCGGTGCAAGAAGTGCTGCCAGCCACGGGTGAGCAGCAGGGCCATGTGGGCCCAGGATGCCCCTCAACAGCTGCGCCGAGGCCTCCCTGGCCTGCAGCCTTGGCTCTCTGAGTCCACAGCTCCAGGCTCCTGGTGGGAAGGCTGGGTGCAGAGCGAACCTAGGGAGGTTGGGCGAGTGAGCCTGGCGTCTTGCTGGCTCCACCTCAGGGTTCCCTTTGTTCCCGAGAAGCCCGGCCTGTACTCTTGCCCTTTGCCCACTGTGCCCACACTGCCGTGGCTGTGCTTGCCCACTCTGCATGACAGGTGGGAAAACCGAGGCAGGGCTGCCCGGCACAGCTCCCTGTGTGGGCTGACACAGCAGGCTGTGTCCTCGGTTCACAGAAGCCGAGAGGCCCCCCGTAGGGCACTGCTGCCCCTGGGCCCTGATGTGCAGCACCCTGGTCTCTTGCAGGGCCCCGGAGGGCCCAGGAGCCCTGCTGTGCTGGGTGCCATTGTCGCATATGTGGAGCAGTTCTTTGAGACCGTTGGGATCTCTCTGGCCAGTCGGCAGGTATGTGTGCACATGCAAGGGACATGAGGGCCCCTTTAACTTCCTGCCGCAGTGGAAGAGGTGGTCGCTTCCCCAGACAGAAGCCCTTGGAGCTCGTGGTGCCAGTGCTCTGCCGGGCAGGCAGCCTGCGGGCAGCCAGCACCTCTTGAGTGGCTCTGCTGTCACAGCTTACTGTGAGGCCATCAGCGCCTGGCATGCAGTGACAACGTGCAGGTGGGGCGTGTGTTCCCAGGCCTGGCCAGCCCATGGCGTCCTGTCAGGGGCACCTGAGTCCCTGACATGGCTCCAGTTGCTGTCTCTGGCCACTGGGCCGGGGCTTCCTGCCTCACCCATCGCACGCGCATGCACACATGCACGCACGCACGCATGCGCTTAAACCCATCACTCCACTCACCTGGGTTGCCTGACCCAGGGCTCAGTGCTAGTCCCACAGGAACCCTTCCCGTTTGCTTCCTCTCCCGGTGCTGCAGCCCCACCCTGGGCTGTCCCCCTGCGTGGTGTCCCCTCCTCCTCTGCCGCCACCCCTGCCTGCCTCTGCTGTCCCTGACGTCCCCAGGCTGTCCAGGCCACCCTTGGGCTGCCCTGCACACAAGGCCTGGCCCAGGACGGGCAGTGCCCACCCAGGAGCTGCTAACGGGCAGTGAGGAGCCTCAGGCTCTGGTCCAGGCTGCCATCCGCGCCTCGGCCTGGCCCCTCGGGACCTTTACTGTACCCTCTGTCCTGGGGCTGCCCTGCGCCGCCCATCACCTGGTGGACAGGGTCAGGGTCCCTTCCGGGCAGTGTGGAAGCCGCTGGCAGAGCTCACAGGGACTGCCCAGCCTGAGGTGACTGCAGCCTGGTGCTGCCCTGGTCTGCAGTTGAGTAAGCGAAGAGGCCGGGCCGACCTCTGCAGAAACCTCGTTCACTCCCACCCCAGAGTTGGGGCCGGGCCACTGAGGCCGCTGAGGCAGCCCGCTTTCCTGGAGGCAGCAGCGAGTGGGCACTGTGTGAGGGTTGAGAAGTTTAACCTGGAGTTGCAGACGCTGTGGGCTGTCAGGCACAGCCACCCTTTCTGAGCTAGTCAGGAGGAGGCCAGACTTCTGCCAAGGCTGGGTCTTCGAGGGGTGCTGCTGTTTGCTCAGCAGCTGCATGCACTTAGCTTACACCTCTGTTCTGCTGCGCAGGGTGCCTTCCTCAGTCCCCAGGGCCACAGCTGAGCTCCCTGCACTGGGGAGCGGGTGGTGTACATCCCCGCCGCTCCCCCAGCCCGAGGGGCAGCATCAGCTCAGCTCCACAGCCGGGCCACCTCTCTGCTCCCCACCAGCTCCCTCGCCGGCCAGCTTTGAGGCCGAGGAGATGGGCTGGGCTGTCGCAGCACAGAACCTGCCCAGCATTGGCCCACGGGCCCCCTGCTCAGTGTCTTCCAGGAGACGGCAGCACTGCCACCCTGTGCAGTGTGGTAGATGAGCTCGTACGCTTCCGGCTGAAGGTGCGGCAGTTTGCACTGGACACACAGGCAGCTACTGGGGACGCCCGGCGACAACAGCTGCAGGAGAGGCGGCCCCTGCTGGAGGCATGTGACACACTGCGCCAGGATCTCGCTGCCCATGGTATCAGCATCAAGGTGAACACTGCATCTGGGCAGGGACACCAGGGCATCGCCCCAGGCTGTGCACGGGGCACACCAGCCCGACACCCCATGTCCCCGCCAGAGGAGGCCACCATGGCAGGTGTGGGGGATGTGGAGTGGACATCAGCCACCAGGGTCACCGAGCTCAGTGTACGCGGAGGCCTGGGTCTGCCCGGCCACCACCTCCCCCTGCCCAGCCACACCCTCTGCACCCAGAGCCAGGTGGAAGGTGACATGACCCTCCCTCCTCCAGGACAGAAGTGGCGCAGCCTCCACCTGGGACCTGCTGGACCCACGGACAGCACAGAAGCCAAGGGGCTGAGGCTGGCCGGCCACTGACGACTGAGCCGCAGCTCTGCTCTTCGCACAACTACTTTAAAGTTTCCGATCATGGCCCTTCATAAAGCGGACCAGTCCTGCCCTGGTGGTGTCTGTTCATCCTCTGCCCGACCCATGGCCGGGACGGGTGGCTGCTGCTCAGTGTAGTAGAAGCCTGCTGGCCGCTCAGTGGACCCAAGCCAGCCAGCACCCTGGGCAATGCGACCCCAGGCCCTGGGCCTGAGGACGGCACGGCACGGCACAGCACAGGAGGAGCCTGGGCCCCATTAGCCGGGGCACAGGGCACCACGGGGTCTGAAGCCCAGGGCAGAGCCACAGTGGGGTTTCCAGGGTCGGCCGGCGTGGGGCCCGAGTGGCACGCAGCCGTACCATGGCGGTGTGCCTGAGGCTGGCTGTGGTGGGCAGTGGGGTGGGCTGTAACGGCCACAGGTGGCACCGCGGAGGGCAGGCTCCATGGTGGTGGTGGCCTTGCGCCTGGCCCAGGATCTTCACACAGACCAGATCATGAGCAGAGATGCGCAAACCTCTCTGTCCCCACCTCGGATCCCGGGCCAGGCCCTTCCTACCGCCTGGTGTGGTTTATGCCCAGGTGGCCCCCCAGAGCCTCATGTGCTTAGAGGTGGGGTTCTGGAAGGTGAGGAGTCCTCGGCTCGACACTCCTGGCTGGTTAGTCACGTTCATAGCTACACGCTGTCAGGAGGTGGGGCCAATCGGAAGGGTGCCATAGGGCGAGGCCTGGGCAGGTCCGTGTGTCAGCACCTCTCTTCCTGGCCGAGACCTCTAGAGTGAGCCAAAATAAACCCTCCCTGATGTCGCAGGGATCATGGTGTGTCCCACAATGAGGAAGTGACCTGGCCGAGCTCTCCTGGCAGGCCTGCCTCAGAAGCCTGGGCTGGGGACACAGCAGCACATGGCTGGGCTCACTGCTGCCCACGGCCCTGGCCGCCACCTGAATGCTTCGCACTGCTGCCCCGGGCCCAGGAAGCCCTTACATGCAGTGATGAGCGAGCAGTTACTAAAGAACAGCGTTGTTAACTACATTAAAATAAACTCGGGCTGAGTCTTAAGTCAAGGGGTTCTGTAGTAACTCAGGAAACAAAAACACAAGACTAGTTCCTAGACTGCTGAACTTTATTCCCTTGGAAAGAAGTGGCTGTTCAGGGTTGCTCTTTAAATGACCTCAGTGGGAACACGGGCAGCATGGTGGCCACCACCAGTGGACAGACAGATGGATGGCCTCAGCTGCTTCTGTCTGCCCAGAGGCTGAGCGCAGCTGACTCGGTTGGGGAAGGTGGGTTCAGCAGACAGGCAGCCCAGTGTCAGTGGCCGACCGCCGTCTGCAGCCGGCCACGGCATGGTGTCCGCAGGACAGTTCGCAGCTCGGGACGATGCTCCACAGCTTCACAGGTAAAGCTGTCTCTTCAAACTCTCGAAGCTTAGTTTTCAAACAGCGCAAGGATTCGAGTGGCACCTGGTTCATGGCAGCCCCCGGACAATGGCCAAGGGCGAAAGGCCTCTGTCGGCCGCTCTCCACCTATGGGAACAGGGCCACCGGGGTTCTGGGTACCACAGGGCCTTGCGGTCACTGATGCCTGGTTTCTGCTCTCCTCAGCACACGCGCTGTGCTGCTGTCAGGGCCACTGACAGCCTGCATGCCGGCCCCCTGTGAGCTGCAGCTCCACCACCCTGGTGAGGCCTCTTCCCGGTGCAGCGCTGACCACTTCCCCGGGTGTGGGCTGCAGCCTCCCTGTTTCAGTGTGCAGAGGGGGACAGCGGGGCTTGGGCTCTGCACCCCCCGGCCTGCACCACTGCGCCCCTCACCCTCCCAGGGGCTAAAGTGAATCCATCTCGGTGAGTGACACACTTGGGGTCGTGTACGCTCCATGAATGAACCCACATGCACCAGCCCGGCACTGCTTAGAAGACAGTGAGCTTTGGAGCAGACACCTTGGCCTCCGGGGACCTCTGGGACAAATCCGCACTTGGACACGTGAAACGACTGGATCCCTGAGAGGCGCGGCTTGGAAGGGAGGTGAAAAGGAGGCCCCCTTGGGACAAGAAGCAGACAGAACACCTGCCTCCCCCCCGCGGGGTTCTCGTGTTCTCAGCTGCACATGTGCAGGAAGGCTCAACAGCATCGCGACGCCTCCAAGCTCAGACCGACCTACTGCACCCTGAACCCCTCAGCCCCACATCAGCTGGTTCACGAGGGCCACACCCTGGCACTCAGGGAAGATGCGGACCCCGTGCAGCCCCCTCACCCGGTCGGCTCAGGCCTCGAAGAGCTCGCGGAAGGCGGCCCCGATCTCGGCGATCATGTCGCTGGTGGTGGTGGAACGGCCGTGCTTCAGGAAGGCCTGGCGGTTGCACTGCCGCGTGAGTGAGCAGGCGCCCAGGGCGGCTAGCAGCAGCGGGCGGGAGCTGCAACAAGATGGAGGGGCACTGGTGCTGGAGAGGCAGGCACCCATGGCTCCCCGAAACTGGCCATTTGGTTTTC
The DNA here is from genome assembly GCF_000247695.1 of Heterocephalus glaber. The sequence goes on from NW_004624793.1 coordinate 2,151,034, forward strand.
CTTGTTTTTGTTATTGTGAGTCGGGCAAGATTTCGCCAAGCAGCCTAGGCTGCCCTCAAACTCGCAGGGATCCTCCTGCCTCAGCCTCCCCAGTGGTGGGATTACAGGCGGGCAACCCCGGCCCTGGTCACCTCTGTACCCTGACCACACCTGGAAGGACTCAATGCCTGAGCTACCGAGCGTGCAGTCGCCATGGCCATACCCATTTGTCTTCTCCGGTTCCGCAAGGAAGGCCCAGTGCGCCATGACGCCCAGGGAGCCCGACAGGAGGTCCCCTTGTCCCCCACACCTGCGGCCGCTGCCTTTGTGGCTGCACTCAAGCACTGCGGAGCACACGGAGCAGTCAGGGCCTGAGTGTGGACGTCAGCACCACGCCCTTCGGGGTGCCTGCTGCCCGGGGTGTCCACCGGTGCCTCAGGGGCCAGGCACTGCCACGGAGCGCTCCCATGTGTGGGAGCCTCGTGTGGGAGGCCTCCTGGGACCACGATCTTGCCTCCAGGGTCCCGGGCCCTCAGCAGGTCCCCGCTGCTTCCTGCGCCCTATATGTGTGAGTGTGCGGTGCACACGCGCCCACCATGCCGTGTGCGCCTCTCCCTCATCTCCAGGCCCCAGCCAGTTCCTCGCACGATTGTCAGAGGCCACTGAGGTGCAGGGGGCCCCAGCGTGGCACCAGGAGCAGGGCCTGGGGGGACATCTCGGCCCCGCCCTCTGCTGTGGGCTGAGGGTTCCTCTGTCCCGGTCACTGTGAGATGGCGCAGCGGACAGCTCAGGTGACTGGGCGGCTGGGGATGCTGGGTGTGGTGCAGCACCATGGCCACACTTGCCTGTTGCAGGTGAGCCTGTGTGCGGGCCCTGGGCCCCGGAGCCCCCCAGCCGCCTGGCTCACCCTGCTGGCCATCAGAGATGAGGTCCTGCTCCCCCTTCAAGACCACAGTCACATTCCCCAGGGCCCGGCTGAGCTTCAGGATGGATCCGCGGGGGTCAGTGCTGTCCACAGGGCCGCTGAGCTACAATCAAGGACACAGGAAGTAGGCACAGAGCCCAAGTCTTCCTGGATGGCGGGTGCTCAGGGAACAGCCCTGTCCCCTCCTGATGTCCTGGGGCATCACCGGGCACCTGTTCGAGACCATGTGGTGGGAGGAGGCCTGTGTGCCATCTGTGAGCAGCACACATGCCAGAGCCTTCCTCCGGCTGAGCCCTGGTGTGCAGAAATGACACATCTGGAGACGATGACAGCACGTGGGGACCTGTCCTGTGCAGGACACGTGGCTCTACAGCTCCCCACGCCACCCTTACCCGAGAAGCAGATGCTGTCACCGTCCCCGTGCCGGGCGGGGGGGACACCACCACGCATCATTCACCCGGTCCACAGCTGCCAACGCGCAAGGGACAACGCGCGAGGACCACGAGGAACGCAACCTCCTATCCCACGCTGTGCTCGCACACTCACCACGGCCTCGTGCAGCCTGCTGAACTCCATGTGGTTGGGGGTTAGGATGGCCTTCTGGTACCCAAGGATGAGCGCTGGCCGCTGAGCCACCAGCCACAGCCCATCCTGCGCACAGCGAGGGTGCTGTCACTGGCCGGCCGGGCCAGGCAGGCCCTGTGCTGGCCGCATGCGTGCAGGAAGCCACACTCACTGCGTCGATGACCACGGGGATGTCCCTGACCCTCGCAGCTTCCAGAATCCCCTGCCAGGGAAGAAAGCACGTGGGCCGTGAGCCAAACGGCCTTGAGAGGCAACGCGGGGTCCTCACAGGAAATGAACCAAACCCACAGAGGAAGAAAGCGAAAGCCGCAGGGCCTAGAAACCGCAGCCAGGCCCCAGGCCGCCCACCAAGGCCACCCGGCACCTTCGAGTCTCAGCACACATGACCTGTGGGACCTGGAGAGAAGTCTCCACTTCCGTCATTGTTTTGTGTTTTCATTAAACTTGTTTCTGTGTTTTAATACAGTGACAAGAGTGACAGTGAGCCACTTTGCCCTTGATAAGAATTAATCTTACACTTTGAAGTTCAAAGGCTTCCTATTAAAAAAAGACACAAACATATGCAACCAACACAGAGTTATTATAACCAGTACATTATGACAAATTTATATTCAGCAATCTGCGTGTAAAATTATCTGTGCTTGAAAATTCAGTAACAGAAAATACAAGAGGCTTAAGAATTCTACGTCAGGGCTGGGGATTTAGCTCAGTGGTTTTGCTGCCTGCTGTGCAAGTGTAAGGACCTGAGTTTGATCCCCAGTACCAAAAAAAAAATTCTACGTCAATGCAGCACTTAGATGTGCTCAGTGAGCACAAACCACAGAAAGACAAATCCACGCCGCACCAGGCTCCCCGCAGCCCAGGCCTTGCTCCGTCCAGGAGGCAGGGAGGGAGGGAGGCTCCAGCTGCAGACTGCGCCTGCGACCTGCTGGCCTCTGCTTAAGTGTGAGTGTCACAGTGTGCAAAGCCCATGGGCGGTGGGGCACATCTCCTTTCTTAACAAAGAAAACCGTCTGTCTCTGCCCTCGGCATTCCTGGTAAAAGAGGCTTTTGCTAATTGTCACTTTGGACCGCTTCTGGTTTCACGGCATCGGATCTGATGATTTGCCACTGCCATCTCTTCAAGTGTTGACAAAGGAAACAGCCTAGAGCAAGTAGCTGAATGCCGGACACTTGGCACAGCACGGAGTAGCACTCAGGTCTCCAGAGAGATGGACAGCAGCACCCATGTGCGTGTGCAGGTGTGTATGTGTGTGTGTGTGTATGGCATCAGTGGGAGAGGAGAGCAGACTGCTCCCAGCTGATTCTGCAATGGCCCTCCTAGGAGTGCATCCAAAGACTGCCTGGGTGGAGCCCATACATACCCGCCTACACACACATACATACACATACATACACACACAAATGTTCAAAACAACACCAAAGCAGAGCAGCTGAAAACAGCCTAAATCCTCATTAAAAATTAGGACAGAGCTGGGGATTTAGCTCAGTGGTTCCAACACCTGCCTCGCACATGCAAGGTCCCGAGTTCGATCACCGGTACCAAAAAAAAAAATAGGACAGAATGGTCAAAAGTAAGCAGAGCCCTGCCAGGAGAGCCGGGCCCCAGGACTGCAGACCAGGGCGTGGGGACAGGGCCTATGGACTCAGAACACAGCCAAGCCTGAAGGAGACTCCAGTCCTCCACTGCACACAGCATGTGCATGGGGCCGGGAAGACCAGGCCAGCTCAGCCACACGCTGAGGGTCGGTGGATCTCCAACCGGGGCCAGGCGTCCCCAACACACTGCGACATCCCATGAGCCAGGATGCATGCCGAGTGGACAGCTCCGCAGACCCACTGCCACGAGCCACGGGGGATGCTGCATGGCAGAGCCCAAGACAGAAAGCTGCTGAGTGGAGGCTGGGGTGGGAGGCCGAGGAGCGGGGCAGGCGTCCAGCAAGCAGACTCAGACGCCATCAAGTTCTTCCCAGAACACACGTGCAGGGCAATTACTCCCCCAAGACCACCTCGAGGTGGGGTCTAATCTTTCCAGGATCCAGCCCGTCCTCAGGGAAAGCAGGGTAAGAACAGAGGCGTGTCCAAGCGGGCTGTGTTCAGGACCCTCCAGATGACCTTGTCAGGAAATGCCAGGGAGGAAGCGATGCGGAGAAGGCATGGCTCAGCGGCTTCCTGACCTGGGCCTCAAGGACTGCAGGGTGTCAGGCTGAAGACCTCAGCCGTTCACTGAAGGCGGGGCATCAGTGCGGTGGTGGGGTCTTCGTGGTGCGTACACGGATGCTCACGGAGGCCTTGCTGTAACCGCTGTCCTCAGCCCTGTCCCGGGGCGGTTCCCTCCAGCAGGGTGTGCCCTGGGCAGCACTGTCATCTCCCCGCACCCAGACTGCACGCTGCCTCTGAGCCTCCAGCTGTCTGCCTGCCCATTCTTCCTGAGTCCGGGATTTCCACGAGAGAAAAGCCTTTACAATCCGAAGTCGTGGGGACTCTCCGCCCCCGACAGCACTGGCATAGCCAGGACATGCGTGTCTAGTTGCCGTGCTGGAAGGGCGGTCAAGCGAGTCCTCTTCTGTGCTGCTGGGGATGGAACCCAGGGCCTGGAGCATGCCGGGCAGGCGCTTTCCGAGGACAGCAGGGAGCCTCCTGATGCTGTGGCTCCCGAGCTGCGAGCCTGGGCCACACAGAGGGCAGAGCCTGGCAGGGCTGCCTAGTGACTGTGCCCCTGGTGTGCACGCCATCCCAGCCGCCTCTGGCTTGGTGCTGAGGCCAGGGGACCAGGAGATGAGCCCCTCACACTGCAAGTCCTCCCCGCTGGCACTCAGCGGGTGCCAGGGCAACAAGGGCAGCACCATGCTTGGCACGCTGCCCAGCTTACGGAACACGATGTGGTCAGGCCCCGGGTGCAGCCACTCAATTCCTATCCCCTGCCCCTCACCCCGCGCTGGGCAGTCACAGCACCACTGCACACAGGTGGTCGGGATGAGACCCGTGCTCAGCCCTGCCCAGTGACCCAGGAGGCCACCCCAGGCAAAGGAATGTGCTCACCAAGGGACACTGGGCAGCTAAGGAGCAGGATCAGCTGGCGTGCTGCCCCACCCCCTGACCTCCCCTGACCCTAGGGCGACATGTCTTACATCTATCTGTACTGCAGTTTCGTGGAGCAACACAATCTCCTCCCTTTGAACAAAGGCTGGTGTGGGGCTAGGGATGAGCTTGGTGGAGAGCATTTGCCCGCATGCAAATGGAAAAATGAACCTCCAGGAACAAGCAACGGCAAGAAGGGGGGTAAGGGGGGTAGGTGTGTGTGTGTGTGTGTGTGTGTGTGCGCGCGCGTGCGCGTGCATGTGAACGCACAGGTGGCCCGCTGTGGGCAGCCACCATGTCACGGGGCACAGGCTGGGCCGAGCAGGGCGGGACAGGAAGCAGTCACAGCGGGACAGCAGTAGGGACATAACACCAGAGCTGGACCACGCGAGCCCTGGTGGGGTCACCTGCATGTGCGCCCCGGCAGAGAGATGACGATAGCTCCCCGAGGTGCCCCAGCCTGACTCAGCCACGTGACAGTGACCTCCATGCCAGCCACCCGGGCTACACGCTGCCTAATGCCACCGCAGCCCGTACCCCGCGAACCACACCTCCCACAGCCCTGGGTCCTCTTGTCTTACGAGGCTCAGCAGTGGCACCAGAGGCAGAGTGACTGCCAGGCTCGTCACCCCCCCCCCCAATCACTTGGAGCAACAGGCGTGCAGGGCGAGGGCCCCTGGGGCGGGCGGCCACTCACCTTGGTGCTGTCCAGCAGGAGCCCGTCTCGGCCCAGGCCGGGCCCCACCACCAGGGCGTGCAGCCGGGGCAGCCACTTCTCCACCTCCTGTGCCGCGTTGGGGCTGTCGCTGGGTGAGCAGAGGGGAGAGCCTCCTTAGAACTCCTGTCTGCTCGCTTCTCACAACACTTTGTTTTCAAAGAAGGATTTCCTCTTCTTTTTTTAATTTTTAAAATAAATTTTATTCTATTTTATCCCATTTCCTCCCAAGCCCCTCCATTCCCCATGTACAAAGCTTTGTTTCCAACGTGAAAGGATTTTCCATTTACAGAAAACGCAGGAGAACCGTGCTGCCCATCTCCATCGGGCGTGACGCCTCCAGCTCTGCACGTCCTGGAAGAGGAGCTCAGCGCGGACTCAGGGCCACACCCAGCACAGTGCCACTTCTCACAGGCACAGGTGCCAGCAAAACAGGACAGAAGTGGAGGCCCCGGCCCCAAGCCACACAGGGCAGCGCAGGGCACGTGGCATCGCTGAGGAGGTCAGCAGGAAGCACGTGGGAGCCAGGGTCCCCCGACTCCCACCCACCCGACCGCCCATGGGACTCACAGCACCGGGTGGACAATCAGCTCCGGGCTGTAGGCCTTGATCACTGGTGCCGCCTCCCGGACACAGAACACATGCGACAGATCCGCACCCTGGGAAACCAGGCAGGGTGATGAGCAGGAACAGGAGCAGGGACACCACGGGCACCACGCGCCCTCCCCGCCTAGGGAGACAACCCTGCAGCCGGAACACACCCAGGGGGCCCAGAGGGCAGGTGGCGTCAGGAAGTGTGTGGGCCCGCCCTGGAGGCGCCCACTGGGCAGAGGCCCTAAGATCCTACTCCAGAAAGTTGGAAGGAAAGGATGGCAGGGTG
>NW_004624793.1:2157298-2209162 GCF_000247695.1 Heterocephalus glaber
GGGGTGGGAGGGAGGGAGGGAGGGAGGGAAGGAGGAAACCCATATCTAGAATGCATGCCCGGGAGCCCAGCTACTCAGGAGGCTAAGGCAGGAAGACCTCAAGTTCGAGGCCAGCCTGAACAATTTAGTGAGCCGCTTTCTCAAAATAAAAAGGGCCGGGGACACACTACAGTGGCACAGTGCTCGCCTGGTACTGGCAAGGCCCTGCATTCCATCTCCAGCACCACAGAAAAGAAAAAACAAAAATGCCTGGTGACAAAACTAGACTCCCACTGCCACCTGCAGGGAGGGGTCAGAGCCGCAGCCCAGCACGCAGCCTGTGTCCCCGGAAGCACAGACTCGGGTCCCCTGCGCCTTGGGCTGTGGGGCTGAGCAGAATGTGCAGGAGCCTCGTTTCAAGGGCAGGGACTGCTCATGCCAGGAGCTGAGCACATCCCTGAAGCACTGCGGTGAACACGGTAGGGTAATAGGTCTCAGGGCTCTGCGACTGCACAGAACCCGGACAGCTTATGTCGAGGCGCTTCTACTACCCACGATTACATCAAGGTCTTACTTAGGCTTCCGTCAGAAAACATTTGCTTTAGAGTAACTTTTTTTTTTTTTTGATTTTTGGAGACAGGGTCTTGCTATGTAGACCAGGCTGGCCTTGAACTCAAACTGTAGCCCAGGCTGCCCTTAAGTTCACAATGATCCTCCTGTCTCAGCCTCCTGAGTGCTGAGATTAGGAGTCACTGGTGTTTTTGGGGGGTTTTTTGCCACTGAGCTAAGACCACAGCCCTACACATTTGCATTAACCCTACTGAAATAATCCAACTCCTCACCAGAGTAACCCAACAAAGAAGGTGTAAGCAGACTTACCACTTTGAGGGCTGAGATTGCCGCAAAGTACGGGGCCCCTGTGTACCTGAGGAAGACACCAGAGTCAGCACTTCCGGGGGCAACGTCCAGCCAAGGACACATGACCAGCAGGGTCCCTAGAGCACCGTGAGGGACGTGGTCAGCAGCAGGGACACCGTGTGGTGGCTGGCAACCATCCCCATGCCATGCAGTGCTGGGAGGTGGCACCGGGCTGCTGGCTGCCCGACCACTGTGTGGGAGAGAGGCGGAGGTGACAACAGCTCAGGGTGGCAGGAGTCGCAGTGATGGGGAGCGAGGCCCTTGGGCCGCCTAGGACGTACGGCACCCAAGCTCCTGCTGCTCCGCCAGTCTGTGGCTCTTCCTGCTGGGGGCCAGGAACCCAAGCCTCGAGGATGCCGGGCATGGCCCGGAGGGGGCCCCCAGTGTCCGGCCATGCTGCACCTGCCTCATGTCCAACATCCTGCCTCAGGCATCACCCAGCACCTGCAACTGGGTGTGCTGTGCACTGCTGTAGTCCCAGACCATGGGAGGCCGAGGCAGGAGCATCCAATGCTCAGGTCGTGCCTGGGAAAGTTAGTGACTTAGCCTGACTTTGTCTCAAAACAAAACGAAAACGCTGGGGCTATAGCTCAGTGTGAAGGCCCTGGGTTCAAACCCCAGCATCACAATAGTAGAGCAGTCACTGTCACACTGTTTTAAGGAACAAGATCTGGTTCCAAGTTTACAATAAACGCACCTCATTACCTGGTAAGAAGTTGAAAGCAAAGAGCAGGCAAAGAACTGTCACATAAACGAGACAGCGATAGAAACAGCAGCCAGGGTGGAGCAGAAGTCAAAGGCAGACGGAATCGCCACACTCAAGGACAGACTCCAAAGGCCCAATGCATAGGACAAGAGAGAATGCGCACCTAGAGAGCCAGGGCCTGTCAGGCTGGGCGTCACGCCGGGCCTCCAGGGCCGAGTGCTTTACCCTGACTACAAAAGCAGGACGGGAGCCAGGAGAGGATGGTGAGACAGAAAACAAGCTGGCCGGAAACCACGGCCCCGCCACAGCTCCCGCACCAGTGGGCCACTGGGGTCCCTCCTGTGGGAAGCAGTGCCTGGCCTGCACTAGACAGGGATGGATGGATGGACGGACGGACGGACAGACGGACGGACAGGCAGGCAGCCGCGGCACTCACTCCTGACAGCCCCCCACGACGCCGATGCGGCCGTCCTGCCCTTTGTGTTTGCCGGCCGCCAGGGGAGGGACGATGTTCCTCACCAGCTCCAGGATGCCGTCCATCTCCTCCACTGAGTGTGCCGTGCACAGTGTAAACGTGCTCTGGAAAACTGAAAAGCAAGACGGAAGTCACCCCAAGGGGCAGACACCTGTGCACACACGCGAGCAGCAAAGGTGCACAATCCCACGGCCAGACGTCCCGCAGCTGACTTCCTGGGAGCTCTCAGGCTCTCACCCAAGGCTTCGCCATTTCTGTGGGCAGAGGGCGTCCTCAAAGTGCAGTGAACACCACATGCGGAAGAGACCAGCTTATTCTTGAAATGCGCCAGACATTTCAGAGGACCGCTTTCTGTCCAGGAAGTGTTTTATCAGCTAGGAAGCGCGCTGACCCCTAAGCAGCACCCAGCTCCAGCCTCCTGTACCAGGCCCTCTCCCCACACCCGGAACGCAAGCTCGGGGCACCATCCCCGTGACAGTCACAGGCCTGGCAGAGCCGCCACATTGCCTAACCCTACTCGTAACACCCCGGTGGGTGCTAATGACACAGAAGTGGCATTCGAAATGCAGTACACATTTAAAGGGGTTCAAGGTGGCATCTTAGAATAGCTGCACTGTTTTGAGCTGTCTCTCAGTAGCTACATTTCACTTACCCTTGCTTGAAAAGCTTAATGTACTTATACATTTTACCTTAATATTTAAAACAGTTCATATCAATAGATGCTGATATATTTTATAGAGCTCAATCCATGAATAAATAATAAAGCATATATTCCCCAGAATTAAGGGATCTCTGAAAACAGAAATATTTTCTCAGACAAGGCACCTGAGACAAGGTCTCACCATGTAGTTCAGGCTGGCCTTGAACTCCTGCCTCAGCCTCCCAAGTACTGGAATCACAGGCAGGCATCACACCTGGTGGCACTTGGTATCTTTATCCTGCCCAATGCAAGGCTGAAACAGGAGGCTACAGGCCAGCTAGGGCAACTCGGCCAGACCCTGTCTCAAAATACAATTTTAATTTATTTTATTTTTTTGGTACCGGGAATTGAGCTCAGGACCTTGCACTTTTGAGGCAGGCGGCAGCAGCACCAATGAGCTAAATCCCTGCACCCCTCATGAGCTTTTTTATCTTGACACAGGGTCTTGCTCAGCTGCTCAGGCTGGGCTGGAACTTTTGATCCTCCTGCCTGAGCTTCCCAGAGGGCTGGGACTACAGATGTGGACCACTGGGTCCCCACAGGTGTCTCCTTTAATAAGCAGATGCAGCCACCTTCCCTGGTGGGCCGGCTGCTCAGAGGCCAGGAGAAAAGGACGGAGTTGGCCACTGTCAGCCCGACTTCGTCTCCCCGACTTCTGAGCCCTGAGGCTCCGCGGCGCAGCTCAGCTTTGCACTCCCGAGCCAGGCTGTGGAAGGCGCCACCTTGGCTCGGGGACCCCCAAAGCCCCGGCAGCTTGGCGCTGAGCTGCCGGCTCTCTCCACACCGCTCCCCAGCACAAAAGCACCGGGGCTCCGCCTGACAACAACCTCGAGGTGAGCTGAGGGGCCAGGCCCCAAGCGCAAGCGCTCGGTCACAGCAGTGACAGCGGAAGTGTCCCTAGACGACATCCAGTTTCTCAGTGCGCAGGTCAGCCTGGCTGAGGGGTCAGGAAGAGATGAAGGATGCGGGGCTGCAGGTAGTCTTTAGGCTCACCTGTGAGCCACGAAATCCCAGGAAAAACAACGCAGTCGGATTCCCGTCCATGCATGCTGGACACGAACACTCACAGGTGAGGAACTTACCGAATGGAAACAACTCCTCAGTGCAAGGCTTGATGAACCCGATTTCCCCCACAGGCAGGCGTTTCTCGGGAAGCCTCTGCCCTGACTGAGGTCATCTACGCTCTAGCTTCAAAGAGCCCCTCCTGAGCTACTGCAGGCAGGTTACAGACACTCACTCTCCGTGTCAGCACGGCCAATCCACAAACTGATACTCAGCCTGCACTTTGCCACAACAGCTGGCACGAAACAGTTGTATCCATGGAGACCAGCAGCCGACAAGACAGCTGGTGAGAGGGCGGCCCAGGAGCGCGGAGGCGGTGCCCGTCCTCGCCCTGCAGAAGCCTCCGCGCAGCGCCACACCCACAGGGAAAACTGCGAGCAAGTAGCATGCGCATGCGCGACAGAGGCAGGCGGCGCCCGCACCCCGGGCAGGGCCCTGCCCTTTCCGCTCTGCGCCCCTGAAGGAAGCCCAGCACCCACAGTTTAAGGACACAAGTTTTAAAGCAAACCGTGGTTTTTGTTGTTAAACAAATAATGTGATCCCTTGCATCTTCCTTCCTCCCTTCACTTCCAGATAAGCTTTGTTAAAATGCTAAAATGCCAAGGGAACCAAAGACAAGAACAGCTCTTTGGCCACATTCTACGGCAGATGCTTTTTTGTGGTCGTTGTTCTGTTTTTTTTGAGACAAAGTCTCACTCTGTAGTTCAAGCTGGCCTTTAACTCACTAGGTAGCCTAGGGTGGCCTCGAACTGGAGGGTTGGAATTACGGGCATGTGCCACCACGACAGGCCAGGTTAAGTGTTTGAAGTTTCGGAATCACATTTATTGTGAGCCAAAAACGTCCCTTCTGATTAGGTAAAACCTCATAGCACATTCACGTAGCAAGCTCTGTGGGGCCCTAAAGGAAGTCCTGTTCCAAGCTGTCCCTTCCCCCACACAGAGGTGAGAGCCAGCGTGTGTGTGTAAACGTGACTGATATCACCTGCTCGGTCACAATCAGCCCACCTCTGCAAAATTCACCTCTCTCTCCTGTTGGGCCAAACATGTTAAAGCTTTGTTGGGAGCCAGGCAGAGTGGCGCATTCCTGTAGTCCCAGCACCTGGGAGGCTGAGGCAGGAGAATCATTCCATCCCGGGAGTTCAAGACCAGCCTGGGCAACACAGGAAGATCCCATCATAAAAAAAGAGGAAAAAGATGATGATTTTGGGATTTGGGGACAGCAACATCCTCTGAAAACAGAACTCCCTAAAGATTTGCACATGAGAAAAACTCTCAACTGCAGGCATCTTTGAATTATTCCAAGAGCATAATGCAGTGGTAACTTTCTGGCATGTAATTTTAAAAATTCAGGACTCAATCACCAAAAGTAAAGCAATTATGGTCATGTGCAAGGCTGTGAGACCCTTCTGGGACACGGACTCCACACTGCTGGGACTGCACTGAGAGGATCGCCGCCTCCCACCCTCCGCCCACCAGCGAGGTGTTTCCACTCCCACCCTGGGACTGAGGTGGTGGGCCTCAGTCTGGGTCGTAGTAGCCAGGATCAAAGCCTGGCAAGGATAAACGATAAATGTGTGGTGAATCAGAGGGATAGTGGTTCACACTAACAGCCACTTTTTCTTTGACAAATAAGGAAACCGATGCCCAAAGAGAGACCTATGAAAATGCTAGTTAGTAATGGACATTCGGGACCAGGGATTGAACCCGGGGCTTTGCACATGCAGGCCAAGTGCTCTACCAATGAGGTACTGTCCCCAGCCCTATTTGACTTTTTGATACTGGGGATCAAACTCGGGGCTTTGCGCTTGTGAGGCAGGCGGCGGAACCACTGAGCTAAATCTCTGGCCCAAGCCCTATTTTATTCTTAACACAAGGTCAGGCTAAGTTGCCCAGGCTGGGCTAGAATGTATGATCCTTCTGCCTCAGCCTCTCAATTCGCTGGGCAGGCAATACCATTTTACCAAAATGCTGCCACTGGCAGGCAAAACACATTTTTCTTCAACCAAATTATTCACCCCACTAACCAAAAAAGTCAAATCTTTCTCTCAAATGTCCTCTGAAACCACTTGGAGAGAAAATAAATTATTGTCAAGAAGTACAGCATTTTAACTGAACTGTATGAATGCAAAGTAAAACCTAAACCACCCACCAGCATTCTGTCCTATTTACCTGAGACAAACAGCTTCTGTTAGGAAAAGGCCAAAGAAAGGTCAATGAAATGTCCCAACACTTCACAGTGCAGCAAGTTTCAGCTGGCTTCCAGCCACATGCCACCTGGATTATCCATGGAAGCATTTCAATACAAACACCATTCTGGGTCTGGTAGAACAGGTCAAATCTGTTTGGGGTTTGTCGGTTTTAAAGACGAGAGGCACTGGTTCCTTGTGCCAAAGGTGCTTTAAGTTAAGGTGAATTATAAGCTAGCACACGTGACAGCGATCCTGAAGCTAACCCCAGGTAGCTTCAAGGTTCTAAAGCCTAGAACTCTACTTGCTTTTTGGTAAACTGAGCAAGTCAACCTAATAATGAAACTTCAAAAAAGCATTGTAATTTAAGGCAAATAGCTATAAAAAGAAAAACTAAATAAGTGGCGCTTAGAAACCCCCTTGCTGGTGTGGCTGAGCTATAGATTCCAGAACTCCCTCCTCTTGTATAATTCAGGACTTGCAGGGCTGCACGACAAAAAGCCACAAACAATGCCTGGCAGCTACAGACTGAGCAGTCTCAGCCTCCAACAGCAAACTGTCCCTTTCACCATCCCCAGCACTTTCCTGCTGGGGAATGGTGGCTGATCGCTTCCTCAGGAAGATCACCAACACTCACTTTCTATACAAAGATGGAAAACAGGTCTCTGGCCTTTTTTTTTTTTTGGTACCGGGGATCGAACTCGGGTCCTTGCGCTTGAGAGGCAGGCAGCAGAACCACTGAGCTAAATCCCCGGCCCTCTCTGTCCATCTTATGAAAAATGAGATACTACAATGCACTACATGTAAGTGTTAGATGAATTAATATTCACAGGATAAACGGAAGAAGAAAAGGCCATACCAAGGTGTGTGACTCGATTCTTCCTATGTACTCTGTCCTATCTGAAAAGGCATCTCAGAGTACAGGGACCTACTGAGGAAATTTCAGGTCCAAGAGCGGGGGCGGGCTCGGGGGATCTGGTCACCCGGGCTAACGGCCTCCGCGAGGACCCCCCTGGTGCACTCGCCCAGGCCGGGGCGTCCACCTGGGCCAGGACCTTGCGGGCTTTGCGCCCAAGCAGCCCGTCACTGGCCTGGTGCTTCAAGCCCGGAGGGAGACGCTGCCCAAAGCCCCTGGCCTGCGCGGCCTGAACGCGTAGCTCAATTCGGCAACTGGCTGGCACCGTCCCGGCCAGGGAGCGGGGCGAGCGCGGGGCCCGGCCTGCGCCTGCGCCACAGGTCCCGGGGCACACAAGCGCGCTCGCCCTCCCCGGCCGCGGAGGGGCGCACGAGGCCGGCGGGACACATGGGCTCGGCTCTCCGGGCCAGGCCGCCCGGCCGCGTACCTGAGTCCAGCGGCGGGCCAAAGAGTGCGAGCCCGGCCGAGAGCAGCGCCACGACGGCAGCGACGGCCACTGCAGCGCGGGCCCCCAAGCGAAAGGCCATCCTCGGGGAGCCCGGATCGATTTACCTCGCCCGCAGGTCCGGATTGCCACACAGCGTAGACCCATGGCCATCCAATGGCTTTCCGGGTTCCCGACGGCCACCGCACCGCCACCTAAGCCGCAGCCATTGGCCCTTTTTCTGGCTCTGCTGATAGCCCCAGCCAATGGGCTTCCGTCCCGGTATCCCAGTACACCCTGCGCCGCGGTTTGAGCCCTCGGTTCCCGGCGGCCCTAGCGCTCGCAATTCGCGGAAGCTGGGAGCCTTCACCAATCACAGCCGGTGACAGGCGATTGATTGACAAGCAGGACGCCCAACCCGGCCCATTTTTATGTTTTTTTGTTTTTTTCCATTACTCAGGACCTTGCTCTTGCGAGGCAGGCGGCGGCGCCACTGAGCTAAATCTCCCGCCCCTCCTCCTTTATGGTCATTTTTAAATCACGGTCTTTATAGAAAATGATTGAGTTAGAAGACTCCCCAGAAAACAGGTAGAGTGATAGATCTTTTTGTTTTGTTTTTTGGTACGGGGATTGAACTCGGGTCCTTGTGCTTTCGAGGCAGGCGGCGGAACCACTGAGCTAAATCCCTGGCCCCAAGGAGTGATAGATCTTTTGCAGATGAGAAGGGTCCCAAGACATGGAAGGGAGAAGGAGGGGAAGGGGAAGTAAAGGAAATTAGGATGTGTTATGTTCATGTACCAGCTCCCCACTAGGGATGTGATCGTTATGTACTGCAAAAATCAATAGTTAAAAAATAGCTCAAGCTGGTGGCTCACGCCTGTTATCCCGACCCTCGGGAGGCTGAGGCAGAGGGATCGCTGCAAATTCAAGATCAGCCTGGGCTACATAGTAAGTTCGAGACCAGCCTGAACTACTTGGAAAAACCCTGTCTCAAATAAATAAAATTGCCTGCATTTCTATATATTAATAATGAACAATCTGAAAAAGAAATTAAGGAAATAATTCCATTTATTATAGAGCAGCAGTAAATAAACACATGTAAAATCTATGGCTATAAATTGAAGCGAAGTGCAAAAGATTCATTCTGAGGTCATGGTGTGGAGGGTACAAAGCGGAGCACTGCCACACAGGTGTGGGAGTTTGGCAAGATGCTGGTCATCGTCTTCCAAATTGGCAGAAAGCTGGGGGAAGGGCTTGAAATGTCCCCACCACACCCTCAGGGCCCTGGGCTGCCACTTGCTGCCCTGCCAGGGCCTCAGGACCCTCTTCTGTGGACGCTGGCCCTTGTCCTTGGTGGTTGGGCTATATCCGGCATCAGGGAGGAGGAAGGAGGGAAGTGGAGTGCAGGTGGGCGCTGTCAGCAACCCCCAGTGAGGTCCACAGCCCTCCTCGCTGCAAGGGAGCTGGGCACCAGTGTTCCTGCCAGTGCAGCAGTTGTCACTCCACTCGGAGTTGGAGTCTGTTACTGGGGGGACAGGGGGAGCAGATTCGGGACACAGTGATGTTCCTCTCTGTGACTCAGCACCATGGAGACAAGGGATTTCTGAGAACCGGAAGGCCCCAAATGCTGTGACCCTGCCCTCCATACCCCCAGCACTCGCCCCTGGCTCCAGCTTTGGGGAACTGCATGTGGCCATGGGAAGAACCTGTCCTTCCTTTGAGTCCACACACACATGGCTGGAAGGGGGTCGTTCACCTCCTTTCCATCTGGGTCACTGTCCTGGTCCCCACAGGTTAGCACATGCTCCCCACCCCAGCCCCAGCCCTTGGCTGACCTTTGCCAGATCCTCCTCCCACTGCCAGCCCCGGCTCTGGATCAAGGTTATTGGAAGCTTTGCCATGTTGTGCAGACAGACACAACAGTACACAGTCTGGCAGTAGAGGACTCCTGTCCTGCCCTGCCCCAAGGTTATATTTCCTCTAAAGTGGCCCTGCATCAGGCCAGAGGAGGAAAGATACCAGGAAACAACATCTTTCCAAGGTTCAAACAAAAAGCCAGGCATGGTGGGACACACCTGTCATGGCAGCACTGGAGAGGCTGAGTCAGGAGGATAACTGTGAGTTCAAGGCCAGCATGAATTACATAGTGAGATCTTTCCCCCCAAAACCAAACAAGAATAAGAAACAATACCTTTCCAAAGGTGAAATGAACCATCAGATGATATTGCATATCTGTATGTAGGCTTTTTAGTATTTACTCACAAAACTTGAAAAAATATTTAAAGCTGAAACAATCCTTAATTTTACAGAGTTAAGAGGAGTAACTGAAGAGAAAGAATCAAACATTGAGCAAGCATAAAGAGACCATAATTAACAGAGCACTGTTGAAGAATTTGCTTCTTGCCAGATGTGGTGCTGCAGCCTGTCATCCCAGCGCTCTGGGAGGCTGAGGCAGGAGGATGGCAAGCTGGAGCCAGCCTGGGCAGCCCAGTGACTTAGCGAGGCTCTGTGCCGCAGTTAAAATGTAAAAAGGACTGGGGTTGTAGGTCTGTACAAAGCCCCTGGGTTGAATCCTGAGTACAGAAGAAAGGGGGGGAGGGGGGAGAGAGAGAGAGAGAGAGAGAGAGAGAGAGGGAAAACTAGAAAGGTGATCTCAGCTCGGAGCAGAACACTCACAGCTCACAGCATTGCTCAGTCATACTTGTCCTGCTCTGGTCACCCGGAGCATCCTGGGATTTCTGTTTGGTTAGTGTTTGGCGCCCTCTACTGTCCCTGGGTGACTATGTTTGAGGCGTCGCCCTGCTGGAGACCAGGAGACAGTGGGACCCATACATAATGCCCACAGATTGGCCCAGAGCTAGTACAGTGGACTCTCGAGTTACGACCAGCCTGAGGTATGTTCATATGTACCTCAGGCTATGGCTGGCATTTTAGTTTTAACCTACGACCAAAGTCTTTAGTTGCGACCTGAATGCCGGCCACTCGTGCTTCCAGATGGTCTCAGATACAGATCTAACCCTTAGAGAGCTCTGGAAGGAACATTACAGCATCCTCTCCTGTGTGGGGCTAACTGAGGAATCCTGGGCCAGTGTCTCTCCAAGGACACTGAGATTTGCCTGTGTGCAGGAGAGAGACTTTGCAGGCTGTGTAGAGGAGCCTGAGCCTTCACTGACCAACTTGAGTTGAAACTGGCCCTCGGGAATGAATTGAGTTCGTAAGTCAAGGGTCCACTGTAACTCAAACCCCTGCTGTTGGCTGTCACCACTGCAGTGCAGTCAGGCGGTTTGTTCATAGGTCTCAGTTTTCCCACTTCCGGTTGAGATGTTGCTAAGTTAGCGTCACCCCTGAAGGAGGGTGGGGCCACCCCCAGCAGTGGGCATGGCCTTTGAGGACAACTGGGCCTCCCACCCCTCGGGGGATGAAGGAAACCTGGAGGATTCCTCTGAGACCCCAGCCAGAGACCCCGCCAGTCCCAAGCTGTAAAGCCGTGTGGGGAGCTGAGGCCTGGGCAGAAGGTCCAGGGCCACCCCTGGGGGCTGGAAGGAGCAGTTAGGCCACTGGTTGGTGCCTGCCTAGCAGTGGCTTTGGAACTGCAAAACTCTTCCTGTCCTTTTTGTGTGGGTGCTGTTTCATCCGGGGCCTTAACTGAGAAGAAAAGTAGGAAGATTTCCTTCCCTTAAATCAGGTCTCAGCCGAGGTGGGAGGGCTTTAAAGAGCATGTCCTCTCCATAGGTCACTGGGCCGAGGGCCTGCCTCAAAAGAACAGAGGCCCTGAGATGTGACCACATGTGTGTTGCACGTTGAGGCTGTCATTCTTTTTTGTTCTTGTTTTGTTTTTTTGGAGACAGGTTCTCATTCTGTAGCCCAGGCTGGCCTTGAACTTGTGGAAATCCTCCTGCCTCAGCCTCCTGAGTGCCAGGATTACAGGTGTGCACCACCACGCCCTGCTGAAATTTATCTTTTTTCTTTTTTTTTTTCCCCCGGTACCAGGATCGAACTCAGGACCTTGTTCTTGCAAGGCAGGCACAGTGCCACTGAGCTAAATCCCCAGCCCTGAAACTTAACTTTTTAAAAAACACTCAGTGTAATCACCTGGAGATTCCCCCAGGCTGCTACTCCCATCAGCAGCTGGTTCTCCGTTGTGGAGTGATGCTCCATGGCTCTCGTGGGCCAGAATTCACTCAACCCTTTGCTCCTGGGGGGTTTCTGGGGTGTTCTCCTGCAGGCATCATGTGAGGTCTGCAGCTCTCGGGGATCCACGAGGCAACTGCGGGTCATCAGGGTCTCCACACGTCTCCTCCAAGGCTGAGGTTGTGCCTTGTCCCAAGAAGCTCATGCTGTGAGCTTTCTGTTCCTCTTCTCCTCGGGCCCGTTCGTTCTTTCCTTCATTCATCCATTCATCCGCCCCCAGCTGCCTCCTCTTTGCCAGGGACAGATGGATGAAAAAGCTTTCCATGTAACTCGTCCTTGGGTGCCTGTCTGTCATCCCAGCACTCTGGGAGGCTGAGGCAGGAGGATGGCAAGTTGGAGTCTAGTCTGGGCAACTTAGCAACTCAGTGTGCCTGTGTCAAAATAAAAACTAATTTAAAAGGGAACACTGCAGATATAGCTCAGTGCAAGGGCCCTGGGCTCAGTCCTCAGATCCACAAAAATAAATGAATAAGAGCAAAGGAGAGAGGGGACCAATTTCAGCACTGCCTGGCTTGTGCCTTCCGTGTGGAGCCCACACCAACCCCACTGCTTCCCTGCAAACTCCTATTGAACCTTAGAGGCCCTTTCAGAAAGTGCTCTCCTGTCTGGCTTCCTGCCCACTCTCTGCTCTCTGACTTCTTCCCCCCTTACCAAACCTGTTTAGTCATACCCTAAGGTCTATGCTGTTGGGACAGAACCAGTGTCACCCTGCACCCCAGCATGGAGCCCAGCGCCTGGCCCAGGAAGGTAACCTAATACATGATATCACCAGGCCTGGTGGCGCACACTTGTTATCCCAGCACTTGGGAGGCTGAGGCAGGAGGAGCACCTTGAGTTCAAGGCCAGCCTGAACTGCACAGTGAGACTTTGTCTCAAAAAAATTATTATTTTATTTATTTTTAATTTTGTTGGTCACTTTTGATCACATTCATCATAGGGGATTTGTACCTATACATAATATGTGGTTTTTTTTTTTTGGTACTGGGGATTGAACTCAGGACCTTGTGCTTGCGAGGCAGGCAGCATAACCACTGAGCTAAATTCCTGGCCCTCAAACTTGCTTTTAAAGTTTTGTTTAGTTCAAGAGACAGTCTCTGTAGTCCAGGCTGGCCTTGAACTTGGTGTGATCCCCTGCTGCAGCTGCTGCAGCTTACGCTGCTGCGCCAGGCCCGTGGGTTTTGTTTTGTTTTTCTGTGTGTATGTGGTACTGAGGATTAAACATGGGGCCTTTGAACCAAGCTACATCCCAGCCCTTCTCTAGTTTTTCCTCTGAGACAGGGTCTTGCTGTGTCCTTAAATTGCTGAGGCTGGCTCTCGTGTGCCATCCTCCTGCCTCTTCCTCCCGCAGTGCTGGGATTGCAGGTGCCCCACGCTGGCTTCATACATGCCTCTAAATAATCTGTATGGTGAAGTGGAAACCATACATAAAGCACTTCGCTGTGTACAGAAATAAGAGCATCTTCTCAAGGAAAAGCACACACCGCTGAACAAGTCACTTTTCCCATAGGACACTAGAAGGATTAACAAATGATGGCCATGCGGAGTTAGGTATTAGCCAGAGTGAGTTCATGTGTTCAATGGCAAAAAATTAAAAAAACAAAAATGCTACCAACAGGGTGGCAGGATGGGTGAGTGTACAGATCCAGGGCTCTGCCCGAGCCAGGAGACAGGGACAGAGGGATGGGGCGTGGAAGGTGCCAGGCAGGTTAGACGTCAGCAGGCTGGAGGCGAGCAGCTGGGGGTGCCTGGAAAGCAAAGACGGCTGGTTTTTCTTTCTTCCTTTGCTTTCTTAATCATTAGCTGGAGATAAAACCCGCAGGAGCTTGTGGCTGCAGACTTCAGCACAGGGGACGGGAACCTCCTCTGCCCATGAGGCCCAGGCCAGGTGAAGTCCACACCGTGGGGGAGGCAGACACCCCCAGGTCTTAGAGCAACACCGGGAGAGAACAGGGACCTGGGAGGCCAGCATGGCCCTTTCCCCTCTCTCTTTCTTTCTCTCCCCAAGCCTATCAATCTGCCCTGAACTCTTACCACACTCTATATGACAGCCTATTATCTTGTCTGAAATCTTTTATCAAAGACACAGAGAGTTGAGGTGTGTGCCAGCTCCTTACAGTGTTAGGACCTGGCTTCCCAATGACTGATGGATGGACAAATAGGTCAGTGGTGAACGGACGGACTGAGGGACGGATGGATGGGTGGACAGATGGGCAATGGAGAGGTGGATGGATGGAGAGATGAATGGATGGATGGAAGGATGGATGGATGGAAAGATGGGTGGATGGAAGAACAGATGGATGGACGGATGGGTGGATGGATGGATGGAAGGACAGATGGATGGATGGATGGATGGAGAGGTGGATGGAGAGATGGGTGGATGGATGATAGATGGACAGATGGATGGATGGACAGATAGATGGTTGGGGAGATGGATGAAGGACTGGGATTTGGAGTGCTGTGACACCTCCGCACAGGGCCAGGACTCTGGCAATGGCTGCTGGATGCCTTAGGGTCCCTGGATCTGGAGATCCAGGAGATGCCTGTTCCAGGCAGTCAGGCACAGAGCTTTGAAGAAGCCAGCAGGCCCTGTCAGCAAGGGCAGATGTTCCAGGCAAAGGCTTGGGAATTTAGAAAATAACAATCTCAACTTGTTTGAGAAGAACTGATATAAGCAAAGAAACTCAACGTAAAAAGCTGGGTGAGGTGGTGCATGTCTGAAGTCCCAGTACTTGGGAGGTGGAGGTAAGAGGATTGCCATGAGTTTGAGGTCAGCTTGGACTACAGAGTGAGACCCTGTGTCAAAAAAAGAAAAAAATACCTCAGGGCAAGATAAGCAGCCCATATAGAATCTCAACTTGTAGGGCTGTGGGTTATTTTCTGTGTTTGGGAAGCCATTGGTCACTGGGCTCATCAGAAACAGCTCAAGGGGCTGGGGAGTTAGCTCAGTGGTTTCGCGGCCTGCTGTGCAAGCTCAAGGACCCGGGTTCATCCCCAATACCAAAAAAAAAAAAAAAGAAGAAAGAAAGAAGAAGAAGAAAAAAGAAACAGCTCGCATGCTGGGTGTGGTGGTGCATGCCTGTAATCTCAGCACTTGGGAGGCTGAGGCAGGAGGATTGCCACAAGTTCAAGGCCAGCCCAAACTGCACAGACCCTGTCTCAAAAGAACAAAACAATAACAAAAGAAGAAGGAGGAGGAGGAGGAGGAGCAGGAGGAGAGGAAGAAGGAGAGGAAGAAGAGAAAAAGATTGCCGAGTCCTGTGGTGGCAGATTTGGGAATCTGCTTGTCAAATTCTGTAAGCTCTCTGTTACGATTTTGATCGGAATTGCATTCACTTTACAGATTCACTAGGAAGTAGACACCTCCACCATTTTAACTTGCATTCTGTACATAAACCACAGCTCCACTCTCCATTTATTTGGGCCTTGGAAGGTTTTTTTCCCCAATGATTGGACTTTTCTCCATGAAAGCCTCATCCATCGAGTGCTATATTTGTCTTGGTAACTTTCAGTTGATTACTAACGACACCTTTTTTGTTACATGCTATCGTCACTGGTGACTGTAGGGTGCTACTACTTTGGGTAGTGTTGGTATTGCTTCCAAGAAGACGCACTGTAATTTGTCTCAGACTTCACACACGTGCAGTGACACCCCGCGCCCTCCCTGCAGCCGCGCACCTCCCTTCCAGCTCTGACACGTCTTATCTTCTTGCTGACTGTCCAGGACGCCCTGTTCTCGATGAAGTCCAAGGATTCTAAGCAGCAACTGTAAGGAAAAGTCCAAAAGACATTTTTAAAAAATGTTTTTCTGGGCTGAGGATTTAGCTCAGTGGTTTTGCTGCCTGCTGCACAAGTGCAAGGACCCAAGTTCAATCCCCAGTACCAAAAAAAACACAAAAAACCAAAAATATTGAAAATGTTTTTCTGAAACAGGGTTTTGGTATGTAGTTCACACTGCCTTGAACTCTCTGTGTAGCCCAGGCTGGCCTTGAACTCAGGGTAATCCTCCTGCCTCAGTCTCCTGAGTCCTGGGCTCACAGGCGTGGACCACCATGCCTGGTTATTTGAAGGACATCTTCCTGTGAGTGCTGACCCTTCCCACCTTGTTTCAGCCTTGTACAAATATCAGTACCCTAATTAACCGGCCTGACCTCGGTCCTGTTTGTAGAACAGCCCATTCCAGGCTAAGAGGCCCACAGTTTCAGAAGAATAATGAATCTTGCACAAACATGAAACGGACCAGTGACCTTGGACTAAGACCGATGACCCAGTTTCTGAGAAGTTCATGTCCAGCTTCCTCATTCTCTGCCACCCCCAGGAACCTCTGCTCTGTGAGCAGCTGCTGATCTGGCTCTTCGAAGCCAGAGGCCGCTCTCAGGTCTTTACCTTAAATAAGCCCATCCCTGCTGCAAGATTTTCTCTCTCCTCTTTATTTCTTTGAGTGGCTCTGTCCAGTTTCCAGTGTTAATGAAAATGCTTTGAAAGTTAAGACAGGAAGTATGGTGGTCACTTCTGATATAACCTTTTTACCAGGATAAGGAAATCCTTTTTATTCATTTTTAAAATGACTTTGGAAAAATAAGGTGAAGCTGAGCATGGTGGCACACACCTGTAATCCCAGCACTTGGGAGGCTGAAACAGGAGGATCGCTGTGAGTTCCAGGCCAGCTTGGGCTACACAGTGAGACCCTGTCTCAAAAAAAAAAAACAACAACAAAAAAACCAGGGCTGGGGTATAGCTCAGTAGTAGTGCACACATTTGCTTAGCATGCACAAGGCTCTGGGTTTGAGCCCTAGTGCTGCAAAAATAATAATAATATCAACATTATTATTGACTTTTACCAATCCCTTTCTGTCTCTGTGGGAAGGATGACACTTTCCCTTTAACCAGTCAATGCCGAGCGTGGGCTGCATCACAGACCTCCCGCCTCAGCCTTCCACAGTAACTCTCCATCTGAGTCTCCTCTGTCTTAGTCCTTGATATTTTCATGCTCTGACAAACTGTGCAGTTCAGGGTGGTGAGGCAATCCTGCCTCAGCCTCCCAAGTGCTGGAGTGCTCCATTACTCCCAGCTGTAACTTTGCCGCTATTTTATTTGCTAGTTTTATGTCCATATTCAAAAGTGTGAGCCACCAGAAACCTCTATTTCTGGCACTGTGGGAGTCTGATTTTTGGTCACAGCTGCCCCATCTCACACTGATTTGAGAGTGAGCCTGGGTCTGGCCTGGGTGGTCCCTGCTTCCTACTCCTGGGATGGCTTGTGGGCTGCAGGGTCTGGGGTCCTTTGGATGCCAAGCCTGGTATCTTTTGATGGGGGAGATTTTTTTTCGGTACTGGGACTCGAACTCAGGACCTTGCACTTGCTGGCATGTGTGGCACTGCTGAGCTACATCCCCAGCCCCGAGGGAGATTTTTCTTACTACCAATTCCATTTTAAAATTATTATACTTTATTTATAATTTCCATTTGTCTTGAGTTTTAGTAATTATTATTTTTATGGAAAATCATACATTCCACCTGAGTTTTCAAAATACTAACATAAAACATTTATAGCATTCTTACAGTTTAAAACTGTAGTTTTACCACCCTGTAGTTATCCCACCCTTTGCATTGGTTCATTTTTCTTCTTCCTTCCTTTCTTCTTTTGTAAGAGTGACTGAGGTCTTGCTCTCTCTCAGCACTGGGGGTGGGACCTAGGGTCTCTTCCCACTGAGCCACACTCCCATCATTTTGATTCTTATTTGAGACAGGGTCTTGCTAAGTCTCCAAATTTCCCAGGCTGGGCTTGAACTTCTGACCCTCCTGCCTCTGCCCCCTCGAGTGCTGAGATCACAAATGAGCATTACCATACTCAGCTCCTCTACTACCAAGTTTTTTTTTGGTACCAGGGATCGAACTCGGGTCCTTGCACTTTTGAGGCAAGTGATGGAACCACTGAGCTAAATCCCTGGCCCTCTACTACCAATTTTAAAGTAAAAAAGTCTGTACCTGGTCCATGTCCTAATTACTTGGGAGGCTGAGGCAGGAGGATCACATGTGTGAGGTCAGCTGGGTACCTTAGCACAACCCCGTCTCAAAATTTAAAAAATTAAAAAGGGGCCTGTGGATATAGCTCAATGGTAAGAGGTCCTGGTTTCAATCCACAGTACCAAAAAAGAAAAAAGAAGAAGAAGAAAGAAGGAGGGAGAGAAGGGAGGAGGGAAAATATTTCCAAGCGGCCCCAAGATGCTGTTGTTGGATATTCCTGGGTTGGGCTGTCTAAAGTCACCGTTTTAGTTTTGCTTTGTCTTGTTTTGACAATGGTTGCAGATTCCACCCCAAGCCCTGAGGCAGCATAAACAGAGACCACACTGCCTGGCCTGGTCTCTCAGTGGAGGACGCTGGGTTTCCCTGAGCCTCGGCTGGGGTGAGGGCAGTGTCCCAGCGAGTCCTCAGGCTGCCCTGCTAGATCCCGAACTGGGCCGGAGACAGCCGCACTCACTCTCATCGGAGCGGAGGCCTGGCCTGGACAGGGCTGTGTCCCTGGCTTCCCGGCCCCTGGCTCCTGGCCTGTGACCTTCTGGGCCTTGACCCTGGCCTGCTCCCCTCTGTGCCGGCCCTGCCTGGAGTCCCCATGTTGTCCCGGCCCTCTGGCCTCCCCTTGGCGAGTCACCTCTCCACCCAGCCTCTGGGTAAATAAGTGACCCTCAGGATACTTCAGCAAGGCTTTGGGGGATACAGGGGCTGGGGCGAGGTGGCCCTGAGTCCCCACCCTCCCGCCACGCCGTCCGGCTTGCTGGCAGGTCCTGGGCAGGTCTCCAGCAGCTCAGCGAGGTGGCCCTGAGGGCACACCCTCCAGACGTCCTGCTGGGGACGGGGTGGGGGCCTCGCCCCACAGTGCCCAAGGGAGTCACCCCCCGTGCACTGCAGGCCTCCGCACCCGGATGGGGTCCCCTGAACGGCAGCAGGGCATGGCCGCCAAGGCGAGGGGCTCATTGCCTGTGCTCACCCACTTCCCTCATGGGGTTTGGGCCGAGAGCCCTCAGAAGAACCCCAGGACCGGGACCAGGACCCAGCCTTCCTGTGGGTCCGGGAAGTCCTACTCCACCACCCGCAGGGGGCGCACTGGGCCGGCACAGCGTGCCCATCTCGTCTCACTGCGCCCTGGGCCGAAGGCCTGGCGGCCCTCAGCTGTGCCTGCACCTTCAGACCCTCTCGGGGAGCTCAAACTCCCGTCCCTGCCTGCTCTTGGCTGCCAGGAGCAATTGTGAAGGCCGTGACACTCATGGGAGCACCGACGTTTTCTCGGAGACAGGTGAGCTATCGGAGCTCGGCAGGGGACTCGGCAGGACACAGAGCCGCTTGCTCGCCCAGGCCCAGGCCGGCTGCGCGGGGAGGACACATGAGAGCCTCCTGTCAGTGCGGTGGCGAGTGAGTCACCCTCAGCACGCGGGTCCCCGGGAGCCCCTCTGAGCATGCGGCGTGACAACAAATGGTGAGCATCTCGATCTTAAAAGTCGATTACGGTAAAAGACACATTGCCATGGCTCCCCCAAAATCCTTCCCCTCGCTTCAAACTCTCTCATCCCTTTGGCCTTCAGCAGCTGCTCTGGAGTCTTCTTTCCTGAATGTCTTTACCTGTGTTGTCCTGGCTGCCTCGATGTCCTGAATGGATTCAAAACGCTTCCCTTTCATGGTCATTTTGACTTCGGGGAAGAGCCAGGAGTCACACGGTGACAGATTCTGTGAATAAGGTGGACGAGGACACAGCGTCATGATTTTACAGTCTGCCTTTTTGCTGGGTGACGCTTGGCAGCAGCAGTCACTGCGTTTTTGTGTGTGTGTTTTTTGTTTTTTTTTTTGGTACTGGGGATCGAACTCGGGTCCTTGTGCTTGCGAGGCAGGCAGCGGAACCACTGAGCTAAATCCCCGGCCCAAGTCACTGCGTTTTTGATCACACCTGGTGAAGACACTGAGGAAAGAGGACCCCAGAGCTGCTGCAGGAAGTGGCCAGGACCAAGTCTGAGGAGCCCGTCTCTGAGTCCCACATGCCGACGTGCCCGAGCCACTGGGAAGTGTTGCTGGTGGCAAAGAAGGACACCCGAGGGGGTTTTAGTCACATGCCACCTTTCCTCAGAGCCTGGGGCCCTGGTGACAGCCACAGGCTGGCGTGGGCTCCCTCCTGGGGCCATGACGTGGTGGCTGGGATCTGTCCAGGCCACAGGAGCCCTGGGCGGAGGGAGCGCTTCTGTCCTCCTTCGCAGTCCGAGGAGAGGAGGTGCCTGTGGGCCTGGGCAGTGAGGCCAAGCCCACCCGAAGTGTGGGCTCCAGGAATGCCACCCTGACCCCCCAGAGGGCACAGGAGCTTGGCCAAAGAGGCCTTCAACCCTGCCCTGTGATCTCACTCCATTACCAGCTGGGCCACTGGGCCAGGCCTTACATCCTCCCACTGGTTGCCCTTGTCCTGGTGATTCAGGGGGAGACTGGTAACTGGCAAACCTGGTGGATGTCAGACGTGCCGAGTTCTTGCTCCCCGAATGGAAGAGTGAATCCCAAGGAACAACGGAAGCTGAGAGAAGGAAAATTTATTGGAGACTAGGAATGGGGAATCGGAATAGCTCCTGAGAGACAGGAGGGATCCTGAAGGGGTTAGCAATGAGCCCACTTCTTTTTTTTTTTTTTGGTATGGAGGATCAAACTCAGGACCTTGTGCTTTCAAGGCAGGCAGTGGAACCACTGAGCTAAATCCCCGGTGAGCCCAATTCTCAAAGGAAGTTTTATAGAGCAAAGTCACGAGGCGGGGTACGAGGTGGGTAAGAACTATGATCAACCAATAGATTACGGGTGTCGTGGCGCAGGCACTGCTGACCCAACAGTAACAGGGGTGTGTGGGTGACGCCATTCGCCTTGCTGATGACCTGTGACCTTAGTCTTAGTCTTCTCGGTCTCAGTGGTGGAGAGGCCGCCCCCCAGCGAGACACCGGTCTCTCTGTACGGGAAGCCCGAAGGGTGGCACCAGTGACCCCCAGCTTCCGCTCATCCCCAGGGAAGTGTGCGCACCTGGCCATGTGCCTTTCATCTTCAGTGCACCTCCAGCCACGGCTCCCCTGTGTCCTCGGCCCTGCGTTGACTTCCAGGCCCAGCCTGCCTGACGCCCGCAGTGTTTCTGCCTAACTCCCGGTCTATATCACTGGTTTCCTAGACGTAATCCAGGCCGACGGAGGCAGCGCCCTGCTCACCAAGGATACTGCTCGCTCACCGAAGTCACCCCCCTCCCCGCCCAGGCACACAAACGCCTGCCACCCAGAGTCCAGCGGACTCCTGATACTCATCACACAGCAGGAGCGAAAATAAGGAAATAAAGACTTGAAAAGGTTTTAGGGGACAGCACTGGGGACGGAACCCAGGACACTTGGACTGAGCTCCATGCCCAGCGCACTTTTGTTTTTCATTTTGAGACAGGGTCTCACTAGTGGCTAAATTGCTCAGGCTGGGCTCAAACTTGCAATCCTCCTGCCTCAGCCTCTCAGGTGTGAGCCACCACGCCCAGCTGGGAAAGGACTTAGTGAGAGAAGCCAGGCTAAAGAGGCTACGGACTTTATGAAGTCAGCACGTTGACCAGGAAAAGGCAGAGCCACGAGGACAGCGCAAAGACCCAATGCTGCAGGCAGGAGGGAGAGGCAACCCTCGTGGTTCCTTCTCAGGGCCCATGTCCTCCACATTTGTCAGGACTCCACAGGGACAGCAGGAAGGACTTTAATACTGGCCAGGGACACTAGGTTTGTCGCCTGTACAAGTTAGTAGCACAGATGTAAGCTGTTAATAGGGTGAGGCGGGTGTGGCAGCCCGCACTTGTGATCCCAGTCCTCTGGAGGCTGAGGCAGGAGGATGGTTGTGAGTTCTAGGCCAGGCCCTGTCTCAAAAAACAAATGAACAAAAAAGTACAATTTGGGAGGGTGTAGCAGGAGGGTGTAGAACTCTACATGTTCAGCTCAGTTTCTCTTGTAAATTTAAAACTTCTGAAAAGGCTTCTTACACTAAGAAATTCCTTTCCAGCCTTGCTCCTCCCTGCAGTGCTCCCCTATCTTCCATCCATTTATCGACCGGCCCTCTGGCTCTACCTGTGCCGTGCGTAAGCACATGTCTAGAGATAAGTGACTTTCGTCTCTGCTCCAATAAAAGCCATACTTGCACAGTGAAGAAATTAACAAAACAGGAGCTGGCCATGGTGGCACATGCCTGCGATCCCAGCGCTCAGGAGGCTGAGGCAGGAGGATTGTCGGGCGTTCCAAGGCCAGCCTGGGCTGCAGAGGAAGACCCCATCTGAAAAAGCAAAACCAACAGGAGCGGTTCCGTCTCAGTGTTCACCTTTCTCCGACACACTTTTTAGTTTTGTTTTTACATTTTTATTTTTTTGTCGTTTTATACTGTAAAGTACATCTTTAAAGTAGTTTATATTTTAAGGATATTTCCTTTGGGAAGAACTCATTTTAGTTAATATATTATGAAATATAGACTATATTTCTCCACCGACACTCAGCTTTGCGTTAATTTCTATGGAAAAGTCATATTTTTTTCCAGCACATGTATTTTTGCTTGCTTTCTTGTTTTTTTTGATTTTTTGAGACAGGGTCTCACTACGTATCCCGGGCTGGCCTTGAACTCAAGGCGATCCTTCTGCTTCAGCCTCGGGAGTGCCCGGACCCCAGGCCTGGGCCCCACCCTGGCTGTTTGAGGCGGGATCTCCCTGCATGCCCCAGGCGGGCCCTGCCTGGCCCTCAGGTCTTGAGCCTCCATCCGGGAGAGGAGAGGTGGGTGTGTGGGTGCCCTAGGCCCGGGAGACCTGGAGGAGCCACTGGTCCTCACAAGAGAAACTCTAACCTTTAAGGTTCCATTTTGCCACGACAGTCACAGCACAAGCTGTGCCACCCGGGCCCTGGATGCCGGAAGAGGGCGAGGGTGTTCAGAACTGAGGGAGGAGGCATGAAGGGGTTTATTTTGTTTTGAGACAGGGTCTCCCTATGGAGCCCAGGGTGACTTCCAGCCTGTGGTGGTCCTCCTGCCTCAGCCTCCCAAGTGCTGGGATGACAGGTGTGTGCCACCACCCCCTCCCGAGTTTTATACCCCGCAAGCCTTGGGACTGTTCCAGCAGCCCCAAGAGACCAAATGGAAAGTCATCCTTAAAGGGGACCGAGGGCGCACCCCTCAGGGCTTCCTTCGGGGAAAGGGGAAGTTGTGCCGCAGGTCTGGGTCGCTGCCGGTCGGAGCCTTCCGGGTGGGGACAGCCAAGCCTGGTCCTGGGCTCCGGCCGCGTGGGGACGGCAGGCGAGGTGGGACCTAAGCCGGGGGTTTGTGACAGGGGCCTGACCCCGGGTCGCAGAGCTGCTCCTCGCTCGCTCGGACCTGGCGCAGGCGCGCCCGGGTCCTTCTCCACCCGCCCTGGGGACAGGACCCGAGCTGGGTCTGAGCCGCAGCCTCCCCGCATTCGGTGCCTGCCAGGCGACCTAAGCCGGGGCGCAGCGGGGTCCCCGACGCCCCCCGCAACCCCGGCATCTCCGCAGCAACACGGGGTCCCGGCTGTGGTCCCCAGAGAGCGTCCTGCGGCGCGGCCTCCGTCACCGGGCTGGCCTCCCGGGTTTCCGACTCCGCGACCTCCAGCAGGCGGGGGAGCGGGAAGCGGGGCGGAGACAGCCTCAGCCGCGGTGCGGCCACGCCTGGAATCCCAGCCCTCGGGGAGGCTGAGGCAGGAGGGTCGAAAGTTGAGGCCGCCCAACCCAGGCAGTTTAGCCACGGAGCAGATCTTGTCTCAAAATAGAAAATTATAAAAGGGCGAGGGGTGTTGCTCAGGGCGAAAGCGCTGGTTCGGTACCCAGTACCCGGGAAGGCCGAGCGGGAAGTAGGAGAGGAAGGCCGGGCTCCAGCGTCGGACCCGGGGGCGGGGACGGAGGGGACGGGACGGGGCGGGGCCCACGTGGCGCAGCTGCGGACTCCGAGGCGGCGGCGGCAGAGGCGCGCGCTTCCTGCAGTGCCCGCGCCCCGACCGACATGCGGCGTCCGGACGCCAAGGTAGTGCTGCTGGGCGGCGCGAGCGTGGGCAAGACCTCGCTGCTGCGGCGCTACACGGAGCGGCGCTTCCCCGACTCGGTCAGCACCGTGGGCGGCGCCTTCTACCTGAAGCCCTGGCGCGCGCTGCACCTGTCCATCTGGGACACCGCAGGTGAGGGGTGCACCTGGGATCTGGGCCGGCCGCCTGCTGCCCGCTCCCTCCTCCCTGAGGGCCGGGCTCTGCGTCCGCAGGGGTTTCTCGTTTAACTTATTTCTTCATGTGTGGGCACTGCTTGCTGAACCTGGGCCTGCACTGAGCGCCATCCCGGTCCTGTTTTCCACTGTGTACTTGGAGGCAGGGTTGCCCTAAGTCTCTAAGTTGTCCCGGCTGGGATGGAACTTTCTATCCTCCTGCCTCAGCCTCTCAGAGTGCTGGGATTACAGGCGTGGGCCACGGCGCCCGAGTGCCTGTCCAGCTTCCAAGGAGCCCGGGAACTCCAGCTCCTCTGATGTTCTCACTGTCCCTGCGGGTGGGCAGCGCTAGAACTGGAGCCTGTTTCCGAAAGAGGAAACGGAGGCAGGAGCTGAACTTTGTGACAGCGCTGGAGGCTCCCGACCTCGGCTGCGCTTATTTTGTTTGTTCTGTGCTCGGTCTTGGCCAGCACCCACGTGTCATGTGGCCCGGAAGGCTTCCGGGGAGGGAGAGGATTTTCCAGGTAGGTAGTGAATTATTCTTACAGGCGGCGCCTGGCGCTGTGTCCTTGGGCAGGTTTAACTGAGGGCTGCAGCTCACACTGGTGCTGGCGGGGCTTCGAGGAACGGGCGAGAGACTCTCACGGCCCTGCGGTTCCTGCTGTGTCGCACCTGGGCCTCCTGGTGTCTGCTCAGCGAGTGTGATCCCAACCCGGTCTCTTGCGCCGGGTGCTCACTGCCCCTCCTCCCTCCTGCTGTTTCTGTCATCTTGGGGGTAGGTGTGGGGACCAACATATTTCCAGTCGTTTGGGGTTTTTTTGAGACAGGGTCTCCTCTGTAGCCCAGGCTAGCTTTGAGCTCATGACGATCCCCCTGCCTCAGCCTCCCGTAGTGCTGGAGTCACAGGCCTTCCATAACCCTTTAGTGCCCCTTGCTGCCTGGCCGCCCTCCCTGCTGCCCTTGGTTCCAGAGGGTAGGGTGGGACGGGCACTGGGGACCTGCACAGAGACAGTGTAGGGCCACCCGGGCCGGAGCTGACACTGGTGCTGGACCCAGGTTGGACCCCCACCCCTTGGTGCTGGGACGTCACAGCCCCGTTTTGTAACATTGTCTACTGTCTACGTGACGACTGGGGCATGGTGGTGACTCATTTCCCGGCCGGTTTGGTTGCAGCCTTCGAATTCCCGGAACCACAGTGTGGGCTTGGATGGGTCTGGGACAGAGGGGTGGTCTGGCTCCTCCCACTCTCTGGCTGTCCTTGAGGGCACCTCTGTGCCTGCCTCCCTGGGACTGTGGGATGACCGGGCACCTGGAGACAGTCTTGTCTTGCTCTATAGCCCAGGCTAGCCTTGAACTCAAGGCGATCTTCCTGCCTCAGCCTCCTGAGTGCTGGGATCAGGCGTTCACCTTCATGGGCTGCTAGAGTGAGACCTTTTTCCTCCTTTTGTCTGGTTCTTGAATGCTCTTTCCACCCCCCACATCGCTAAGGTGTCTTCTGTGGTCTCCGAAGCCTGGGGGGGGGGGCAGGTGGAGTAAGGATGGCCCCAGCCACTTTTGTGTTCCTGCAACCAGGAGGCCAGGTTGGCCAGGAAGAGCAGCAGCAGGGGCTAAGTTTGTGTTTCTGGAGCCCAACCCCGGGGAGGTGGGCGTGGCTGCCAAGGACTTGCTGGCCTGGCCTTATCTAACTCGGTGGCCAGGATCCCAGGCCTTCCAGGCCCCAGGCCAGGGTTGGACAGGGGGAAGAGCTGGGGAGAGGGCTCGGGGAGGGAGTCCAGCACCTGCTGCCCCTCTGCCGCCCCTGCTTGGCCCAGTCTTGTAGGGAGCAGACCGGGCTGTGCTCGGGAGGCCCAGCGGCAGTGATAGCTCAGACTCAGCAGCTCGCTTCCCAGCTCGCTTCCCGCTCCGCCTTGGTCTGGCTCTAGCTGCAGACAGGTCTGCACGGTTATCTCCAGAGAGCCCCCGGGGGCGGTAGCTGCCTGACCTTTAGTCTCTGGGCTCCTGGAAGAGGCCATCCTCTGGGAGCCGCCCTCCTGCTGGGGTCCCTCCCTGCAGCCTGGGCAGCCGAGACTCCCGCCTGCAGCTCCTCTGAATCTTCTCTCCACATCTCACTGTACACAGCAGGTAGGAGCCTGGCGCGGTGGCGGCCCACACCTGTGATCCCAGCACTCGGGAGGGTGAGGCAGCAGGATCTCCATGGATTTGAGGCCAGCCTGAGCCATTTACTGAGTTCAAGCTCAGCTTAGAATACATAGGGGGACCTTGACTCAAACAAACAAACAAACAAACTAACAGCCAGGGAAGCTGGGCCGTGGCTGGCACTTGGCCTTGGAATCTCATCTGCATGAAACTCATCACCGGCCTTTGCTGCCCATGAGGCTGCAGGCCGAGTCAGCTGGGCTTTGACCCGAGTCCCCTCTGCTCCAGCCCCAGGACCACGCTCCTTCTTGCTGCCCAAGGCTGTCCCCAGCAGCGGCTCCAGCCTCATGTTCCTGCTCCTCCATCCGTGCCAACACGGAGCTCGCTAAGGCGAGTGTCCCTGCTCTGTGGGCTAGCCCATTGCCCTCTCCCACACCCAGCCTCTGCCTGGTGCCCAGGTGGGCCACACGGCACAGCAGCGCTCCCACTGCCTCCCCTGCACTACATCTGTACCAGCTTGGTATGGGGCTGGCCTCAAACTCATGGCACTCCTCCTGCCTCAGCCTCCTGAGTGCTGGGATCACAGGCGAGCACCACCATGGCCACCATGGTCAAGGTTAAAGGGGGAACACAAGAGGGGAGCGTGTGTGGGAAGCATGTGTGGGAAGCGGGGGCCACCTGCCAGGCCCCAGCTGTGCCACGCTGGTCGTCCTGGGAGGTGGTGGCACCACTGCCCCGAGGCCCAGAACCTGTCTTACTGACGGCACGCAGCTGTCCCGAAGCTACTCGGTGACGTGAACCAGGAGCCCAGACCCCTGCTCTTTGATCCTTGAGCCCCGATTCTCCTGCTGTGCTGTGGGTCCAGCCGGGGGCTTCCTCAGTGCTTTGGCCTGGGGCTCGAGGGTCTGTGTTTGGAGTGGGGTGGAGGCTTTGAGACTCTGGGGCTGTGGGGGTCCCTCTAGGCCAGGGGAGCCAGTCCGGGCTGCATTGTACTAGACCCGGAGATTCGGAACCGCCGGCTCAGTCCTTTCTCTCCACTGAGCAGCCTTAGTTCCAAGGAGATAACAGTGGTTTCCCGGTTGTGAAACCGGTGGCGAAATCGTTGTGTCTGGAACGGAACAGAAGTGCTGGGTTAGCTGAGTGCCCGAACCCCAGCTCGGGGGACAGGCTCAGCAGCACAGCCCGGGACATCCATGGACGTGAGGGGGCCACAGGGACAGGGCCGTGAGGACAGACGTGTGTCCAGGAGGAGAGCCACGTCCTGGCCCTGACCTGGGAATGCTTGGGGCTGTAGGTGCAGGCTGTAGATGGGGCGGCAGTGTGGCTGAGTGCCGAGCGCAGGGACACGGAGTGGCCAACAGTGGGTTCTTTGGACCCACCTGTCCTCAGGTCAGGAAAGCCCTGGGGTGGGTGTGGAGCGGGCAGATGGCCCAGGACAGTGTGGGCCAGCAGGTGGACAGGTTACCAGGCCGGTCTCTTCCATCGATGGGGCTTGCTTGGGTGCTTTTAGTAAATGTCAACTTTTTGTTTTTAACTTGCAAAGGAATTACAGTTTTATTTTGTTTGTTTTGAGAAGGTCTAGCTATGTAGTTAAGGATCGTCTTGAACTTACTATGTAGCTCAGGCTGGCCTCAACCTCAAAGGATACTCCTGCCGCAGCCTCCTGAATGCTGGGATTACAGGAGGGTGCATGGTGATGCTTGGCCCGGCAGTGGTATTGTGGGACAGGACACTGCCTGGGAGATGCCGTCTAGCTCTGTCACCTGCCACAGGTGCACTCTTGCCTCCAGTTGTCAAGAAAGCTTTATTGGCACTGTGCATGGCCGGCTGCAGCTCAGAAACCCACACATCTGTACCCTGGAGCAGAGATTTGCTGGCCTCTGGTCAGGCCATGTCTGCAAGTCATAGGTATAGGAACTTCCAAATTCTAGCATCCAGTGGCGCTGAGGCCCGGGTACCAGTGCCGTCTGGTCTCCACTGCTGGGGGCGGGCCCTGCAGGAGGGGGCAGAGCCCGGGGCAGGGGCTGTGCATGCACCCTGTGGCCAGGGCGCCCTGGGATCCTGGCTGGGAGTGGTCGCCAGGCTTGGGAGTGCGGGTTTATGCATTACTTTGGGTCACAGAAGTGACATCATTCTAAAGTGAGAGTGAAACCGGGAAAGATTGCTCAATCTTTTTTTTTCATTGTTTTGTTTTTTATGAGTTCAGGGTGGCCTTAAACTCTCAGTGATCTTCCTGTCTTAGCCTCCCGAGTACTAGGATTAGGGGCACCAGCCACCACACCCAGGTAAGACTGCTCCATCTTTTTGTTATTGTTGTTGTTTTGAGATAAGGTCTAGCTATGTAGTTTAAGCCGGCCTTGAACTCTGTGTAGCCCAGGCTGGCCTCGCTGGTGATCCTCCTGCTTCAGCCTCCTGCGTGCTGGAATTACAGGTGTGTGCCACCACTCCTGGCTAAGACTGCTCCATCTTTATGTTCATGTAAGTGACATGATAAACAACACCGAGGCTTGTTCTGTTCAGTGCAAGGTGTGCTGGTGGACTGAAAGTACTGCCTGGCCCAGAAGTGGAAAGTTAGGCATAGCTCCAGCCTCCTTTGGGCTCCAAAGCTCACAAGGCTGCTGCGTGAAATCTGCTTTCCCCTGGCACTTCCTGTGGCCTGGACCACACCCACTTTCCCACCTGAGACTGCCTCAGCTTACTGTGGGCTGGTCCTGCAGGCCCAGGCCCGCACCCTCTCTTCCCAGACCCGGGGCTGAGCTCGGAGGTACCTGCTGTTCGAGCTGTGGGCATCAGGGGCAAAGCGCTCCACCGAGATGGGGATGACGAGGTGTGCCCGCGGGTGGCTCTGGCTGCCACTGCTTAGAACACTGTCCCCGCAAGGCTTCTCCCAGCTGGTGCATCCCCAAGACACGCACGGCCTCTGAGGGCCTCAGTCCTGCATTGGAGTCACTGGATTCTTTTTTTTTTTTTTTTTAATTTTTTTTTAATTTTTGAAATATTAAAATTAGTGTCAGCTGTTTCTTTTTACTTTTTAAGGGGCCGGGGATTTAGCTTAGTGGTTTCACCGCCTGCCACGCAAGCGCAAGGACCCGAGTTTGATCCCTGGTACCCAAAAAAAACAAAACAAAACTTTTACCATGGCTACTAGAAAATTCATAATTGTCTATGTCTATTGCACTGTTCTACTTTAGACCAGGGCCACTGCAAACAGCTTAGCAGGCTGCTACTCACACAAAAGCATCTACCAAGGGTTGAGAAGGACGGAAATCAAAGCCAACCTCTGCTGATTAGCCCACGCACCCTACAGAGCTGTCTGCTGAGGGGAAAAGTGGCTGTTGTTTCACTCAGAAGCGTCGCCCCTGACCAAACCATGAACCCCGGGAGCCCTGTGTTCAGGAGCTGTGCCTTTCTGTGCTCTGCACAAGGCTACCCTGTAATCCAGTCATAGCCCTGAGCTGGAGGGTCACGCCTTGCTCCTGTCCTGTCTCCACACACTAGCTGATACCTTGGTGAGCATCCAGCTCGACCTCTGGACATGCCTCATCGCGTGACAACATTTACTGCTCTACCCACAGGTTATAGCTCTCACAGTTGCCTGTAAATCAACATGAAGATTAGAATTTTTATGTCTTCTAGCACCAAAAACAAGTCACTGCCTACTTTTCTTTTACAGCTTTTTATTTCTAAAGTATTGAACCATTCCCAACATTCTATGTAAATACTTATCATTTACTTTGTTAAAAGATCAGTATAAAAAGAATGATTCTAACCCCACAGTACCTGACCAACCTGACTGCTTTTCTCTGGCTTAGAACAATTGGTCTTGGGAGATTTCACAGTTTTAGAGGTGCTTGGGTCTGTCTTTAGTTTTCTTTTGGGAAAAGAGTCTCTACCTATGTCCAACAGTGCCTTTTTTCTCTTTTGTACTTTTTTGTGTAAGTTCTTTGCTGTCCTTCTTTGGACTTATTTCTGAATCTTTCTTCTTAGATTTACATGAACTTTTCATTTCCCGAATTCTTTCAGAATTATCTAAATCATTTTTATTTCCAGGATACATTTGATTAATTTTCTTTTTTTCTCAATTATATTTTTGAATCTATTTCTTTTTTTATCTGGTGGTTTTTCTTCTTTATTTTCTGTTGATTCAGTGGTTTTCTATCTTCATTAGAGAAATCAGAGTCAGAATCTGAAAACTCACAGAAACGTCCCAAGTCCTCGGTAGTGCTGTGGTTGATAGGGCCTCCTCTTTTATCAACTGCGTAGTTCGATTTGAACTTTTTTATGAAACGTGGCTTGAAATCTCATGTCAATTTTGACTTTTTGATCCTTTTCTGGCATTTCCCAGAATCAGGGGTCCTTTGAAACCCGCCTAAACCACTGGTCATTTATTATTTCTTGTTTGGATGATATTTTTAAGAAATGTTCAAAGAAATCTAATAGGTCTCAGATCTCTCTCAGCCTCACATCTGGAGTCATTGGATTCTTAAGACAGTCGAGGCGAGCTGTGTAACAGGAGCAACCACCGGGCAGGACGTGTCAATTGTGCGGCTGAGTGTGTAACAGGTGTGCAGGGGCCCAGCGCAGGGGCTCAGGGCGTCAGTCAACGGGCGCTTCTTGTTCCTGCCCCTGGCAGCTTCCTTGGCAAGGGTAGCGTCACCAAGGCTTCGCTGCCTTGAGAGCCGGGCTTCCTGCGAGATGCGGGGATCGTGGTTAGAGTTGCCAGTTGCCGTTGGCCTGATGTATAATTCTCCAGTCTGGGGACACTCGGCTGGTGTCCGGGGTTGGCCCGTGGAGCACCTGTGAGTCAGTCATCAAACAGCAGCTGGGAGGCACAGTGACCCCTGCAGGGTCAGGCGTGGCTATCGCTGACGGCTGCAGTTGGGGACGGGACAGAAGAGGCCTGTCTCACTGACGGCAGCGGTGCCCCTCTGTCCGTTGCTGTCACTGGGGGAGCCAGACTTCATCTTCCCTGCGCTTGCCTCCCTCCTATCTCTGCCAAGCGGTGCCCTGTGTGCGTCGCCCTGGGTCTGCAGGATGACGTGGCCTTTGCGTGCCTTACTTCTCTCTCTGTGAGGGGTGTGGGTTTGCCTTTGGTGAGAATTATCTTCCAGCGCCCGTCAAGGTGGGATTGCTTTAAAGAATGCGTGGACCAGTCCCACTCCTGCTCCGATGAGCTCAGAGACCCTCCTTGCCACTGAAGCCCTGCCTGGGCTCAGTGACATCAGCAGGTGACAGGTGGGAGCTGCGGCCCTCACAGGAATGTCAGCGGGAGCCAGCACCTCACGTGACAGCCGAGGTGCGCAGAAGCAGAAGAGACAGCTCTGTGTCACCCGTGTCGCCCCCACCCCCAGGTCCCCCCGGCCCCTCAGAGGCCTGTGAGCACCTGGCCTTGCCGTGCAGCCCAGCTCTGGTGGCCCTGTGCACCCTCCAAGTGCCAGGCTGGCCTCAGGGACCCGAGCCCCCGCATGCCCTGACGGAAAGGGCCTGGCCGCCACAGCTGTGAGGCGGGAATAGGCGCTGCTCTTCACTTGTGCAAAGACAAGAAAGAAATATCCCTCGGCAAGTGAAAACGGAACCAGCACCCTGACACTTAGGGCATGTAGCCACAGCAGACTGAAGAGGGAAGTTTCTAGCTATAAAATTAAAAGTGAAGATCTCTATCTGGGTGTAGTGGAACAGGTCTGTAATCCCAGCACTGGGGAGGCTGAGGCTGGAGGATCGCCATGAGTTCAAGGCCAGCCTGGACTAAGATGGTAGCAAGAGCCTGTCTCAAAAAACCCCCAAAGTAATATTAAAACCCCCCCCCAAAAACCAGACAAGACTACAAGCACAAAAAATTTGCAGAACAATATCACTGATGAACGTCGATGCAAAAACCCTAAACAAAATACTCACA
This sequence comes from Heterocephalus glaber, assembly GCF_000247695.1. The sequence goes on from NW_004624793.1 coordinate 2,189,100, forward strand.
AACTAAATAAATGGCACAAGAGTCCTTGTCATGATCTCGTGGGATTCGTTCCTGAGAGCCAGCGTGGGCCCCAGTACAAATCAGCACTGTGATAGCCTTACAGCCCAGTGTGGAGGCTCTGGAACGCAACTCTCATAAAGCCTGGAGAATCTGATGGTCAGTTGAAGAGATGGAGAAAAAAACCTTTATTACACCAGCAAGCCCTGGCAGGCTCAGAGGACTGAGTGCTCTACCAGAAATGAGAGCCTCCTTATATAGGGATCTACAGGGTAGGCGAGCATGCTCACTGGAGCGGGGAGGCGGAGTTATAGAACATTCCTGAAACACATGCTGTATGAGCATGCTCACTGCAGCAGGGGGCGGAGTTATAGAACATTCCTGAAGTGGAGGGGTGGAGTTACAGAACATTCCGGAAAGGTGGCACAGTTCAGTCACAAACCATTTTGATACGTTGGGCAGGAGCCCAGCAGCACAAACTTACATTTCCCAAAGGAAACATTCTGTGGAAAAGCAGTGGAGGCAAGGCAAGGGCCTGTCTTATTGGATAGCACCTCTCTTGAAGACTAGAAAATCATCTGGGAGGGTTTCATACCCTCTGTGGTGAGAATCCTGACAAGCTGCACACTGAGGGTGGTGTGTGCCGAAGTCCCAGCTACCTGAGAGGCCGAGCCTGGAAGACTGCTTGAACCCAGGGGTCCTGGGTTGGGCCAGCCTGGGCCATGGGTCAAACCCTGTCCCACACCAAACCCAATGCAACCAACCACGGCCTGTAGAAGGTACGTGTGCGAAAGACCAGAGGAACGGCCGCTGACTCCACAGGGATGGCTGGTAATGTCACACGCTCCAGTGCCGGTGCTGCAGCTGCCCTGGCGGGGTCGCACGGTCACTGAATCTGGACCATCGGAGGACGCTGTGCCCGCATGATCAGATCAGAGCTCATCGCCTGCTGTTTCCTTCGCCGGCACATGGGCTCCTGCAGTTGTGAAAGTGCATTCCCAGCCTAGTAACTTCAATCTGATGCGCTCTGGCTGGTGCCAGCAGATAGGGTGCTGCTCCTAACCCCGCAGGTGGGGTTCACTCCCCCAGGACAGATCAGGTGGAGGTGCAGACTGGTTATCTGTTGGGATTTTATGTTTTGTTTTTTTGAGACAGGTTTCCCTATGTAGCCCAGGCTGTCCTTGAACTCCCTGCGATCCTCCTGCCTCAGCCTCCTGAGTCCTGAGATTATGGATGTGCGCCATCAGGCCCGGGTAACTGTTGGGCTTCAGCTCTGCCCCCACCTGCTCACGGCTCTGGGTCTGTTCCGGGGCAGTTGGTGGGCAGCAGCAGAGTCCAGACCCTCGGCTCCCACCCTGGAGCCCAGGCAGGAGGGCAGGGCCTGCAGTGTTGGGTGCTGGTGCTTTCCATGGGTGCTAGTTTGCCGACACGCATTGGAGGTCATTGTGATCCGTGCACATAGCAGCATTCGCTGTTTTCACCCCATGTAAGTGCACAGCCCTGTGCTGTCAGCACCTTCACCTCCCCCCGCTGCCCCACCACCTCGAGCTCTCCCGTCTCCCATCTGGAAGCCCTGCACCCACAAAACAGCAACGCCCATCCCTCCTCCCCAGCTCCTGGCTGCTGGAACAATGTCAGGTAGTTCTTTAAAACTTTTTGGGCCCAATGTAGTGGTGCACTCCTGACATCCCAGCAGTCAGGAGAGTGAGGCAAGATCACTGTGAGTTAGAGGTCAGCCTGGGCTACATATTTCAAGGCTAGCCCAGAATAAATAGTGAGACTTTGTCTCAAAAAACAAAAAAATTAAATAAAAATGTTACCTTTGTGTATAGAATAGGTCGTCTATGTTTAATGATCAACCAAGCTCCTACAAAGTCCTGTTGTGGGTGATGTGAGTTTTTCCACTGTGAGATGGGTCAGGTGATCTCTGAACCCCAGGGGCTGTCATAGACGCCACGCTTTCAGGGGAACTTAGTCAGGACACGCCCTGCCCCTCGTCGGAAACATCCGTGAAATCCAGTTTCCAGACCAAAGGTGACTGTGCTTCCTTGAGGGCAGAGTGAACAGCAAATAGGCAGTGTATCTTGGGACTTCTGATTGGGAGAAGGAGGCAAAGCTGTGCCAGGCTGGACAGCACAGGTGTCGGCGTCACTGGGATAGAGGACAGAGCCGCTCCCAAGTGCCAGTACCCTGAGTCGAGTCCCAGTGCCAAAAATCTGAAGGCCAGTATTTTAAGTAGATCCTCATTAACTTTAAAGAGTCTCCTTACTGCGGTATTTGTACTTGAGCCCTGACTTTGAGACAAGTTAAAACTTGCTGTAAAATTGAAAGGATTTCAGTTTCCTCCTTTAATAAATAGAGATTTTAGCAAATCACCAAATTTTTATTTGCTAATCTCATGCTAAAATTAATTATCCCGGGACAACACCCTGTCCACGAAAGTAAAGGTGACTGGCAAAAATACTGGCTGTGAGGGCTTGTGTTCGTAAAGCTAAGTCTGTTATGTAAGCGGATTTTTTTTTGGATTTGCCTTTCTCCTCCCTTAATATTAGACTGGTAAAGAACATCTCTTTCTTTGAGTTATTTGGTTTCGTGATTGAGTTACTTTAAATAAATCCATGCCTGAAAAGATTTCGGGGATTTGAGAATTAAGCTCCTGTTTATTTTGTGACCTTGGAGCCTTTCCAGAAGCTCAGTCCCCGGTCCCAGGTGTGGGGTCTGAGTCTGTGTCGCAGCTGGGGGGTTCGCGTGGCAGGTGACCTGTGCTTCTGTTTTGTTTGTCCTTCAAATGATCGAACAAAAGCAACATGCGTGGTGATTGGGTGAAAATGCCTTGGTGTAAGGATTTGAGTGGGAATGACTGTTGTCCTACCTCACACGGTGCCATCCCGTAAGTGGGAAATAATTTGGGGTTCAGATTCCTTTATTTAGAAAGAGAAGAAGCCCCTGCGACAGAGGCTTGGGTGACTGGTCAGGTCCCTGCGGTGCCGCGGTGCAGTGTTGGAGGGCGATCCTGATCTCACTTTGTGACCAGCTCCGGGCTCTTGTCCCAGAGCTCAGGGTGTGGGCACCCTCAGTAGCTGCAGGCTGTTCAAAACCAATGGGAAGGAGACACCTGGGCGTGAGGCTGGATGTGTGCCACCAGCTTCCTTCATAGGCACTGCCCCAGTCACTCCCTTTCCTGGAGTAATAGACTCCCTAGCCTTGGGGCTCTGGTTCTTCCTCTGGCAGGAAAGGCACCTGCATCTCAGGGTGGAGGTTTCCACCCTGGTCCGGGATGCTCAGTGTGAAGACCTGGCTGCTGGCTGCCTTGTCCTTCCAGGTACCGCTGGGCCTAGGCTCTTCGAGAAGCTGTTCTCACTTGGTGACCAGGGCCTGGTCCTGGGCTCTTTGCCCCAGAGGCGGGCAGGTCCTGCCTGGTAGATAAGCCCCTGCGTGCGTGGGAGGGTGCAGGACCTGCGGCCACACAATTGGAGCTCGGCCAGGAACGCAACAATTTCCACACTGTCTCTGTTGCTGCTGCCTGTGGGAGGGAGCGGCATCCTGGGGAGGCTTCGAGGGTTCTTGGCCTTGCTGTCGCTGTATTTCTTTTAGATTGTTCCATCCTGGTATAGCGGCAGAGCCAGACTCCGGACTCCGGCCTTGGACCTGCCAGCCTCTGCTCTCCGCCCAAACCCTGCAGGACCTTGGCCCGGGTGGGTCTCCCGCTCGCTGTGCTAAACTTTGCTGAGCCGAGGCTCTGGCGCTGCTCTTGGGGACATTTCAGAGGTGACCGACCGCCTCTTCTGTGTTGCATTTTTCCAGAAGGACCCAGAGCCGGCGCTGGGTGATTCCTTTCTGGCTGTGTAAGCCAGAGAGAGACTGAAGGTCATTGTCCTCGTGCCACCGCTGCTGGGGCAGTTGACTTTGACCCTGGAGCAGTGTGTTGTTCCCGTTCCCACTGTGGGAACCCTGGTGGGAAGCGGCTTTGCTGAGTCGGCTCAGGGGCGCATGTGGCTGCTTACACAAGATCAGCGCCACCTTCCCCCTTTGCCAGGCTGCTGAGTTCATGACTGCCTGGCCCCCGTCCTGCTTCTGGTGGGCGGCTGGGGAGGAAGGGGAACCCCGCTTGCCCAAGTGACCTGGGCGTGGGCGTGGGCGTGGATGAAGAGAGCGTTGCCTTTCTGGGTCTGGGGCACACGCTTGGCCCCGCCCAAGGAGGTGAGGCCATCTGACCTGCAGCCCAGTCATGAGTTGTCTGCTGCTGTGTGACAAAGTTCGGCACACGTGGTAGCAACAGACATTTCCCCATGGCCTGGGCCGGAAGTCTGTGTACCTTGCCTCCTGTCCTGTTCTGACTCGTGTGACTCCCAGGGACGCAGTGTCCCCGTCTGGCCGAGGTTGGGAACCACAGGCTTCAGGAGTCCCCGAGGTGGTGGCTGTGGCTGAGGAGGCTGTGGAGACTGGGCCCCCGGGCTGTGTGACAATTGACAGTCGACTCGGGGGTGCCTGGTTCTGCCTTGAGCCCGTGGCGCTTGGAGGCTGGCTCCCTGGGGGCTGCTTCCTCGTCCCCCTCAGCCTGCAGGGCCGAGTGTCCTTGCTGTGCTACTCTGAGGTCACTTGTTACTGGACTTCGGGGTGGCTCAGAAACTCCTCCTGTCCCCAGGTCCCCTCTGCATCGCAGAGACCCCTTTTCCACAGAGGGTCCTGCTGATCTGTTTGGGGACAAGGGCGTGGGCTATCTTTGGGGTCACCGTGCAGCCTGTGCAGAAGGATAGGAGGCCGTGGGAATTCCAGCTTTTATGGCACAACGTTAAGAATAAAAGATAAAGGAGGAGGAGGCCCCTTGAAACAGGAAACCTCAGAACTCCAGTTCCTCGCTGCTGCATTCTCCAGATGCACCCCCGCGTGACACTGTTTGGCCCTGCGACCGTGGCTGGGGATCCACCACATTTGGGGAGACCCCACTGTAAAGGAATCCACAGTAGAGAAGTTGCCAGGCAGGGTGAAAACAAAACTGAAAATAAACTTGCAGTTTTCTGCAGAGCCCTCTCCTCTGGCCACTCCTGCACCGATGCTTGACCCAAGGGTGCGCTGCCTGTGCACGCCCGGGCCCTGGGACAGATGGGTCCCCGCCAGCCACCCTCACGCGGCTTCGGCCCAAGGCTGCGTCTCTATGGAGGGAACGGCCAAGCGGGCTGGCCACGGTGGCGCGGGGCTGGGGGACCCGACGGGTCCGGCCCTCTGGAGCCTCGGTTTTCAGTAGTCTCAGCTGGGCGGGACAGCGGCTGCTTACAATCCTAGACCTCCCGGGGCTGATGCAGGAGGATCTTGGTGAGTTCAAGGCCAGCCTGGGCTACATCGCAAGACCCTGTCTCAAAAAACTAAAAAATACACACACGCACACACACGGGAGCCTCATCCTGAGAGGATGTCCCCAGGAAGCTGCCAGGGATGGGCCTCTCCGCACCGGCCAGCGGGCCTCACGGCTTGGGACTTCTGCTCTTGGCCAGGCACAGGCCCTGCGGGACCGGCTTCTCTCTCGCAGGGCCGCGGAATGGTCGAGGCCATCACGTGACAAGTCACTGGTCACGTGAGTCCGCCCCGTGCTGCTGCTGGACCAGACTCCAGCCTGGGGGAGCAGACTCAGCTGTGGCGGGCACCCCGCAGCCGTCCGGGAGGCAGGCTGGTTCTAGGCATGCATGTCGGGTGCAGCTGCCCTGGCCAGGCCCGGCAGCCAATGGTTTCCTGCTACAGAGGACGCGTGGCCGCACTTCCTGTCCCTCGGGAAGGGCTGATTGGCCCTCTGTGCACGGTCCTGGCTGCTTCCGGGCCCTCTGCGCATGCTCCCGAGCAGACGCTGGTGCAGACCGGGTCTTTCGGGCCGCACCTGCCAGGGCTTCGAGGCCGGGAACGTCAGTCACCGACAGGTGCACTCTGTTCTTTAAAGCTCTCTGCGTCAGTCCGTGTTTGTAGCACATAAGGATGGCACTCATCGTGGGGAGCTGGTGCATGTGCACAACACCTCTTAGTCCTTTTTTTTCCGGTACTGGGGATGGAACTCAGGACCTTGGGCTTGCAAGGCAGGTGGAGCACCACTGAGCTAAATCCCTGGCCCTTTTTACTTCCCCTTCTTCCCTTCATCTCTTGGTCCCATGTGCAACAGATCTGTCTCTGTTTCCTATTATTGGTTTCTTTTTTTGAGACAGTGTCTCACTTTGTAGTTCAGACTGGCCTTGAACTCACTGTGTAACCCAGGCTGGTCTCCAACTCATGATGATCCTCCTGCCTCAGCCTCCTGAGTGCTGGAATCACACATTTGTGCCACCAGGCCCATCTCCTATCTTTTATTTGGGGGAGCTCATTCTAAGTCCCTTTTCCCTGCGATTGACAAAATCTTCATTTCCTGGGAGTCTTACTCTTTGGCAGAACCAAACAACATGCATCTGATTCTCACATTTCAGGTACTGTCTTTTAAACATTTCTTTACTTCTTGCGGTGCTGGGGATGGAAGCCAGGCCTCACCTGTGCCAGGGAAGCCTTGGTCCACTGAGCCCCGCCCTGTAACTACCGTCTTCTTCCAACTTCTACCTGGCTGCTGGGGACCTGGAGGGGGCGCGCTGTGGTTTGAGCAGGGGAGCGTCCCACTTCTGGCCCTGGGGTCGGTGTTTTAAGAGCCCCTACCGTGTATCCACCACACGCGGGCAGGGCTATGTGTGACTTCAGCCGGCTGAACCACCAGCCCTGGCTTTCTACCATTCCGCCAGGAGCCTGGAGCTCTTGGCCCTAGAGTCGGTGTTGGGCGGGGCCTGGGGTGCCCTCAGGCTCCTGTTTTCCTTTCCTCCCTCCTGTCTGCCTCTGGGCCATTTTCCATGCATCCGGTGTTGGAGCCTTGGGATAAGCACTCTGGATCGGTCACCGCTGGAGCAAGGAAAACACAGGGCATTGCCAGCTGGCTTGGAGCCTGGTGGGGCCCAAGTGGTCACAGATGACCTAGGATGGGGCCTGTGGGGTAGCCTTGAGATTCATTTAGCAAACACTTAACTGGGGCCAACATCCCTGGCTTTCCCTGTGAGTGGACTCACTGCTCCTGGCCACCTAGGCAGGGGCCCCCGCTTTGGCTACAGGAGACCCATGTGGCCACGTGGCCGAGCTGCCATGGGAGAGGGAAGGCAGACTGTCTTCACAGTCGGGCTCCTTTGGGGGTTGCCCCACGGGTGCCAGCAGGTGGCATCTGCAGGGGTCACTTCGGAGGTGCCAGGAAGGGGCCACTGGCCACTGTCACCTGTGTCCCTGGGATGCGTGTACCTGGACGGCTTCCTTCCTGCCAGGACTTGCCAGCTGGGGCCCTGTCTGGGCTCTGCCCCTCCTGTGTTTGCAGAGATTGTGTGCTGGGCCTGTGGGTCTGAACAGCAGGGTGGGGCAGAAGCCCAGTGGCCCTGCTGTCCGTCCCTCTCCCCTTGCTGCAGATCCCTGGCTGGTCCAGGGTGTGCTTGGCTGTGTGTGCAGCCTTGCTCTGGACGCGTTTTCCTTGACCACTGGGCACAATTGGTGCTTGCGCCTGAGTGTTTGGCGACTTAAGGTTCAACAGCTCACACTCGGATGTGCTCCCTGGACAAGTCAGTTCCTGACCCCGGTTCCCCTGGGCAGTCACAGGTTGAGGCCCCCAGCAGGGCACAGGTGGACAGTGGCCTCACTGCCCTGACCAGGCCTCCTCGGTCACTGGCCCTGCTGCCTTAGCTGAGCTGGAACCAACCCAAGGCTATTCCCTTTGGCCTGGCTCTTGTCCCCAGAGTGGGACATGGTGCTGTTCAGTTCCCTGGGCATGCCCGTGTGATGGAGGCTGCCGGATTGCTACAGATCTGGCTCTGGGATGAGGATGCAGGGGCTGGGTCTAGGAGAGAGGGCAAGAGACCTCTAGATGCCCGGCCCGTTGCCATGGGGAGGGCCCAAGAGTCACCCAGGCCAAGCTCAGCTTTGAGGACACAGAGTGAAGGTGGGAGAGCTGCGGCTGTGCTCGGCTTCTGGCTTAGCACACATTAAACTACTGGAGACATGGGAGTGGGTTCTTGGTTCTTGCTTTAATAAAAATGAAAACTAAAGCACAAATTTACAGAAATAAAAGTTTGAGTTGGAAAGTTAGAGGGAAGGTAGGTATCTCAGTCACTTTTCACATTGCCAGGACAAAATACTTGACACTTACAAGTTGAAGGAAGAAAAGTTTATTGTAATTCAGTGCAGAGGTCTCAGTCCATAGTTGGCTGGCTCCAAGGCAGGGTGGCCTGGCAGAGGGGCATCACAGAGCAGAAACAGTCCATGGCAGGGCAGGCAGGAGGCAGCGGCGGCAGCAGCAGCAGCAGCAGTGAGCGTCCTTCTCCCTTTAATCCCATCCAGGCTCCAACCCTTTTGGGTGGAGCCACCAACACCCAGGCTGGGCCTTCCCATTATCCACACCCAGAACCATACTAATTCTCATCAGTGGACTTAATCCCAATGCCACACACCCTAGATCCAGCCAGCTCTGAAAAGCCCCACCTATGAGTGCAGGAGGCTTTGGGGACAGCTAGACAGCCCTGACACAGTTTGGAGCAGAAATGGGCTGTAAGTCCCTGGCTGGCTCGAGTGGCCCATGTTGTTAGGGAACCGACCATGTTGCAGCATCCGGAAGGTGCCAGTCCAGATGCTGGAGACTACACCTGAAGCAGCAGGCCCTCTGCCTGTGAGTGTCCACTGTCTGGGGCCTGCTGAGGTGGCCCATGCTCCTCACTGACCAGCGACCTGCCCACCCCAGTCCAGAGGGCTATGCTGCAGACAGTGGCACAGGGGGTGACATCAGGAATCGAGAGCCATGGGCATCCTAGATTTAAACATCTTTTGGAAAGGTCATTGTGGGCTGGGTGAAGTGGCAGATGCTGTCATCCCAGCATTTGGGAGGCTGAGGTAGGAAGATTGCTGCGAGTTTGAGGTTGGCTTGGGCTACATAGTGAGTTCAAGGCCAGTGTGAACTACAAACAACCTGTGTCCAAACAAACAACCCCCTGAAAGCTAGAGTGGAAAGAAGCAGCACGCTCTGACAGGAGGACACATGGGCACCGTGCATCCTGGTCTTGAATGTTAACGAGGGTGTGTGTGGTTGGTGGTGTTCTCGCTGCTTCCTGTGGCCATGAGCCTGGGTCCCCAGAGTGGAACTGGCCCTGCTGTGCTTGGGTCTGGAGGCCGGGTGCTTGGGTTGCTTCCTCACTTGGTCATCCTTTCTCTGGCCGCTGGTGCCCTGGTCCTTCCGTGCCCAGCCACACCAGGCCCCATCCCTTCAGGGTGGGGTGCAGACTCGGACCTCAGTGCTGACCTCTCTCTCTCTCCCCCCAGGGCGGGAGCAGTTCCACGGCCTGGGCTCCATGTACTGCCGGGGGGCGGCTGCTGTCATCCTCACATACGATGTGACGCACCTGCAGAGCCTGGTGGAGCTGGAGGACAGGTTCCTAGGCCTGACTGACTCTGCCAACAAGGACTGCCTGTTCGTCATCGTGGGCAACAAGGTGGACCTCACGGAGGAGGCTGGGGAGGGCGATGCGCACGGCCTGGGGCAGGCAGGTGGCGCCCGTGCCTGTCCCCGGGTGCCCAAGCAGGTGTTGCGGGAGGACGCGGTGGCCCTGTACAAGAAGATCCTCAGGTACAAGATGCTGGACGAGAAGGATGCACCAGCCGCCGAGCACATGTGCTTTGAGACCAGTGCCAAGACCGGGCACAATGTGGATCTGCTGTTCGAGGCCGTGTTTGACATGGTGGTGCCCATGGTCTTGCAGCAGAAGGCGGAGGAGCCGGTGGAGACCGTGGACCTCACGGGCCACAAGCCCCCCAAACAGGCCAGACCTCGGTGCTGCTCCTGAGCCGCCGAGGGCTCCCCGAGAGGGGTACGGGGAATTGGGGGTCAGCCAAACAACGCACTGAGGAGGATGGTGGAGAGGGGTGACCGCAGGTCAGCAATGGCCACTGTGCGTGGACGACACCCACGCTCCCCATCCCGGGCCCTGTGCACCCCGGCCCCACTGTGACTCTTGTCCTTGCACCGTGAAGCCTGTGGTCGGGCGCTGTGTGGCACCTGCCTGCACCGCGTGGTCACCGAGCCGCTTACCTCTGTTGGCTGCTGCTGTCCTCACACGTTTCTCCACAGCGACGCTTCCCAGGCCTCCCCGCACTTGGCGTCTAGAGTAATGGATCTCCACGTCTGTTTGTACAGTTGGGAATGATTCTTATATTGGTGGAAGCAGTGTGGGCCATATGTAGTATTAAAATTGATTGTGGGCAAAGCGTTGGCGGTAGGTCTGCTGGTTTGCACCCAAAGAGACATTGGTGTCTTTCTTTACAGCTACAGAAGGAGAAAAGGTGTCAGAGGACGTTATTCTTGCAGTTCATGTTTGTTTTGTTTTGTTTCTGGTACCGGGGCTGAACTCAGGACCTTTCACTTGCGAGGCAGGCGGCGGGACCACTGAGCTAAATCCCCGGCCTCACGTTTGAAGGCAGGGAAGGACTGGAAGAATTCCTCTGCTTCCCTTCCTCTCTCCCTCCTTTCCTTGTTCCCGCCTTCCTTCCTCTCTTTCATTTTTGTATGGGAATTGAACCCAGGGCCTTTGCACTGAGCTGCATCCTCAGCCTCTTTAATTGTTTTTTTTTGTACTGGGGATTGAACTTGGGACCTTGCGCTTGGGGGCACCACTGAGCTAAATCTCCAGCCCTAAACTTTTTTATTTTGAGATAGGGTCTCGCTAAGTTGCTAAATTTCCCAGCCTGGGCTCGAACTTGCAGTCCTTCAGAGTGCTGGGACTACAGGTATGTGCATTTCAGTATTTCTTCTCAGATATTTTCTGATTGATTTACCATCTGCCTGAGCATGCCCAGTTTGTGTTCTTGGCCGGCTGCACGCCTGGCAGCTGGAGTGCACGAATGACGTCAGTTCCACTTCCACATTCCACCTGTATTTGTTGTTTGGGAAATGCCGTCACTGCGGGGCCCTGTGAGCCAGTTCCCTGGGCAGCTGGCACGGCAGTTCCTGGTCCCCCTGCCTCAGCCTGGTCCTGTGTGCCCTGGGGTGAGTGCTGATCATTGGTAGATGCTGCAGCCCACCTGTGCCACTCCCAGGGCCGGCGTCCTGCCCCGAGAGGAGTCCAGGTGGACTCGACCCAGCTGGGCTCCTCGCTGGCCTCCCAGGAAGCTGTGGCCCTTGGCAGTGTGCCTTCTGCCAGGTCATCCTGCCCCCAAGATTGCACTGACTCTGCCTCTCCTGCGAGTGCATCCTTGCACACGGGTGCACACACGTACCCCAGGCTCCAAGGGGTCCTTGGACAGAAAGCACTTGCAAGCTTTCCCACACCCTCGCAGCACTCGCTTCAGGGTTTTGGGGATGCCGCAGCCCGGCCTGGTAAGCGGGACAGGACAACACTGTGCTTGTGACTGGTCTTTCTGGTTCAACTGAGTGGGGCTGGGCTCCTCTGCAGTGCACGTCCTGGGTCCCTGCATCCCTGACTGGGCAGAGCCAGGAGGCAGAGGGCAGGGGCAGTGAGCATGTCCCTCCGTGCTCCTGGGGGACCGTGGACGTCAAGCCCAGGGACCTGGACCCTGGCCAGCATGGCTGGCTTGCTGGGATTGCTTCCATGGTGCGGGGAGAGCCCAGGGCCTTGCCACGCCAGGGAAGCCTCTGCCTCGGAGCAGGTTCCGGCCCTCTCCAAGTTTCGAGACAGGGTCACACCAAGTCCCCAGGTTGCCCAGGCTGCCCTGAAACCTGCTACTCTCTTGCCTCAGCCTCCGGAGTACCTGGGTTACAGGCGTGCGTCGCCCTGCTCGGTTGTCCCGCATGGTGTTCAGTGCAGACGGCCCTGCTCGCTGGGTCCTCTCCCTCCTGCCTGCCCCGGACTCCCTGGTCCTCCATAGGCCTTCGAGCAGGCGGCCCTGCCCATGGCGCCCTGCAGATCTGTCCCTTGCCTTCCCTTTGGATTTGCCAAGCCCACTGCCTGGCCCTTGGCAGGATGAGGAACCGAGGCCACAGAGCCTCTGAGGACCGGTTTGTCAGGCTGGGGTGAGACCACGCAGGCTTCCTTGGATTCCCCCCGCCCTTCAGGCCCTGCCCTCCCTGTCTTGCCCCGGACTGAGCCGTGCCTGCCTCCTCGGGCACCACCACCTCAGCGACGCCTGCTTCCCCTTCCCCTGGGCCTCTCCCGTGCTGGGCTCTGGCCCACCCAGCGTCCCACAGGAGCCCTGTCCCTGTGCTCCTGGGACCAGGCCCGCCCCATGCTCGCCCACCCCAAGGAGCAGAAGGGGCAGCACTTATTTCTCTATGTGGGTTGTTTTTCTCGGCATCACTTTAAGAGGAGATTGATTGGGCCGGGGATTTAACTCAGTGGTTCCACCTCCTGCCTCGCAAGCACCAGGTTCTGCGTTGGATCCCTGGTACCAAGAAGAAAAGATGACATTGGTTTTCAAAGGGTTGAATAAACCCTGTGAGGGGGCCCTAAGGGTCCGGGAGGGAGGCCCCCGCGGCCTCGGTCCCCTTCTGTGACACCCATCCGAGGGGTGTTTCCTGCACTCCGGAGTGAACGTCCTGGGAAGTGAGCCACAGCGCCCTTGTGGGGTCAGGTTGGAAACACAGCTCGGTGCCTGCGAGCCTTGTGCATCCGCAGGGCGGGCAGCGGAGTTTGCAAGATCTCAAAGAGCACCTGAGAAAATGATGGCAGCCAACACCTGGGGCTTAGACGTGTTTAAAACCAACTTTTATTTTAAGGCTGTTACACAGGATGGGCAGAGGGGGGTGGCTGGCTGCAGGGAACGGGGTGGGGGACCAGATCCATGCAGGCCACGTTTCCCCTGGCAGGTGTGTCAGGCGTGGGCCTGTGAAGTGTGGACTCTGGTGCACCTGCGAGAGCACAGGGCTGCCCTTGCCGCCCAGGACACAGCTCAGCCACCACCGCAGGGCCCTGGGGGACCCGGGACAGCAAGTCTGCAGTCAGCCAGCCAGAGGTGGAGGTCACAGGAGCCGCAGCGCGGGGGCCTGTGCCGGCGTGGTTGTCCATGCGGGCCAGGCGTCCCGCTCCGAGGCTGGGGTTACTCATTTGGGATGGGAGGGCAGGGCCAGGCCGGCGTCCGAGGTAGGGGCAGCACCACGCCGGCGGCCCGCAGCTCACAAGTTCTTCATGCACACCTGGCAGCGGCTGATGTGCGTGCGGATGAGGCCGGCCTTGAGCGTGTCGGCCGACGGTGTGCCCTGGAAGCTGGTGTCGGGGATGGTGGTCAGCCAGAAGCTGTACTTGTTGGCGAAGTAGTGGCAGGTCCCGCGGCCCCCGTTGCACTCGATGAACGGCGTGGCACGGAAGTCCTCCAGACAGCTGCCCGGTGACATCAGGGACTGGCCGCCGCCTTCGTCCCCTGCTGCGGTGTGCTGTGGGCGGGTGCGCGGGTTAGGGGAGGCCCAGGCCGGCCAGCTGCAGGCTGCCACGCCTGTGCTCACAGTCTGCGCTGAGCCCTGAGGGTGTGGAGCGCAGCCAGGGTGCCGGCCGGAGGATGCTGAGGAGCAGGGCAGGCACGCAAACCCAGCCAGGGCATCACTTAGCAGACACCTGGGGAGCCGCGGACACAGGCCTCACGCCGGTATGGGTGACCACGTTTCCATAAAACCAGGACCTAAACAAACCTACCCGACCAGTCACTGGGAGAAAAATGCCTGGCTGAAGAGATGAAAATAAAAAATTAAAAAAACAAAGAAGCTAGCCCTGGTGGCACACTCTTGTAATCCCAGCACTCTGCGAGGCTGACGCAGGAGGGCTGCAAGTTCCAGCCCAGCCTGGCAGGTTAGGCTGTCTTGAAAATAGAAAGAATTTAAAAAGGGCTGGGGAGATAGCCCAGTCCCAGGCCGAGGGTTCAGTCTCCAGTACCATAAGACAAAAACAAAATGAACGTGTGGACCTGTGGCTAGCAAACGGAAAGGAAGCACCAAATGCTTGCTCCTTGGCCTTCCTCTGGAAGCGCTGCACAGGGAGGGGGAGGAGCCCTCCTAATGTTTTTTTCCTTGGAGGAAACAAAACAAAACAGAATAGAACAGTACATGATGATTTTTCTGTGACCGACAGGTGTTCCTCGTGTACTGAAAGTGCTTTTCCATTAGCGGTTAGCTGGGCAATCACTAGACCCCGAGGCTTCTGGATTTGCAAGACAGCCAATTTTGGGGCCACTGAAAAGTGGGGTGTGAGGCCTGGCCTCACCCTGGCGTTTATAGAAGGGCTGTCTGGGCTGGGGCGGCTGCGGGAACCCCAACCAGGACCAGGGCACCTGGCTCAGCTGCAGGTGGAGGCCGCTCTGAGGCTCACGGGGCTGGGGCCAGGTGACCTGGGCTGTGACTGGGGCAGTGCACCAGGAGCCTCGGGCAGCGGCCCCAGCCTGCCCCGCCCAGCTGCTGCCTGGCCGAGGAGGACCCTGAGGGGACGCCTTGCCAGGACTGGGCCAGGGCCTCATGGCGAGGAGCCCTGGGGGCTGTGACGTGGCGCACACACATGCACACACGTGCTCACGCACACACACACAGGTTACCCAGGAGCGATGTGAGACTGTCCTGTGTGAGTGGGTTAGGCCACGGGGCAAGCACTGGCCTGTGGTCTGAGGGTGTGCAGGTCCTAGAAGGGCTCTCGCCCGATCCCAGGACCTCAGCACTCCGCCTTCCTACCCTCGGCCTCTGGTGAAGCCCTTTGGCTGTGTATGCCAGGTAAGAGGAAAACTTCATCCGGATCACACTGCGTGCACAGGTCTGGTGGCAAATGAGCAGCGTTCTTCCGGACAAGACAGCTCCATCCCTGGACTCACGGCTCAGTGAACACTGGAAGCTGCATTCCAGCCTCCCTGTTCTGTGGGTCAGGTGCCTTTGTGCAGTGCACACCTGAAGGACTGTCCTGATTTTTCTTACAAGGGTTTATATGCTCCTTGTGACCCCAACCAACCAGAGAAAGTAGGTTTTTACCTGGGTCCACGCAGAGAGGGCAGAGAGAGAGAAGCACGTACCATGAGGAAGGAATACCCGATCCACAGGCTCCGCCAGCCGGCCGGGCAGTGGGGTATGGACACGTCCTGGCTGTGCACCGCGATGGCGGTGGCAGGCGCCTCGCACACGGAGCAGCGGCTGATGTAGGGCTTGATGTCGTCCTCGGCCACGGGCATCATGGGCAGCGGGGCGGTGGTGGACAGCCAGTAGGACTTGTCGTTGCGGCTGGCATAGTAGCAGACGTCGCCGGGGTTGCAGTAGAGGAAGGGCATGGTGCTGAAGCGTGCAAGGCAGGAGCCCGCCAGCCCTGCGGGAGGGAGCGGGAGGCGGTTAGGCCACTGAGGGCTCCTGGCTCCTCTTGTTGCAGTGGCAGGAACGGGACCCGGCTCTACCCTAGCTGCTCCCTGGCTTGGCTTCATTTGTATTGTGCAGGCCAGGTGGCTTCCTGCAGTCCTTGGGCCAGGCGGGGTCACCAGGCAGCCTTGGTGATGGAGGGGCACAGCTCTCTTGGGGGTTTCCTGTTTGGTTTTCAGAGACAGGTTCTCGCTGTGTAGTCCAGGCTGGGCTTGAACTAGCGGCGCTCCTCCTGCCTCAGCCTCCCAAGTGCTGGGATCACAGGTGTGCACCACCACACCTGGTTTTTCTTGGGGGTTCTTAGCAGCCCCAGCCCCGAGAAGCCCATGGTGGATCCCAATCGAGAGCCTTGCTAACCTTTTTTCAAACTCAGGTCCTTGTGCTTGAGCAGCAGGCGGTGAAACCACTGAGCTAAATCCCCGGCCCGGCCTTGCTAACCTTGTGATGCCCTGGAGCCCACCTGGGCCAGGGCCCCCGTTGACTTGGGGCAGAGATGGGCTTTAAGGGCCGGAGAAACTGGCGGTTTCCCTTTCCACACAGCCAGGAGCTGGGTGTGGTGGTAACACCTGTCATCCCAGAATTTGGGAGGCTGTCCAAGGCCAGCCTGGGCTATACAGTGAGAACTTGTCTCTAAAAAGCTGAAAAAGGAGGGGAAGGAGCTGGTGGCCCCCAGTGGCTGCAGCCTCACAGGAGCCCGTGGGCATTGGCACCAGGTCGGAGCAGGGCCCTATGGGGCTGCCAGACTTCAGGGTGCAGCCCTTCCGCCTCCAGGGCCCTCAGCCATTGGCCCCTGGGTGTGGTGGCCCTGGGGGCCAGGCGGAGACAGGGGTGCCTACCGAGGTCCTGATTGTGGGCCTTCTCCTGGCCCTCGAAGTACAGCAGGCTGTAGCCGCTCCACAGCTTGTTCATGCCCACTGGGCACATGGGCTCCTGGTCCGCCTGGCTGTGCTTCACCAGCAGGTAGCCGATGCTCACGCTGCGGCCGGGCATGCCGGGCAGCCCTGGGCTCCCTGGGCGGCCGGGCTCCCCTAGGGCCGGGACAAAGCACTGCTCAGCTGCCATGGCTTCGGGCAGCTTGAGGGCCCCCGGGCTGGTGGCTCTTCGCTCGCCCTGGGGCAGGGTCCACCATCAGGGGAGAAGGCACCGCCCATGACTGCCAGCAGGGCCCAAGCTGCCCCGGAGCGCCGCAGGATGCCCAGGGTGCCTGGCACAACTGCCCCCCAAGCTGGAAATCGGTGTCCGAGGGGCAACCCCGACGTCCCCAGGGCCCTGCACCTGCCCGTCTGGGTGTGGCTGGACCGCTCTGGTCTGTGCCCTGCCTGCGTCCCCTACACTGTCCACAACCACCGGCCGAGGCCTGGCCCAGTCCGCACGGTCTGGGTGCCAATGAAGAGGCCAGGGTTTGACTTTCTATGCAGCTGCTCCTGCCACTGACTCAGACTGGCCTGGGCTGACCAGATCTTAGGAACTGTCTGGCATGAATTCCTGCTGTTTCTGCCCTGTCCTGTGCTGTACACGGAAACACTGCACCACATCATCTCCTGCTAACTCAGGGGGTCTTGGGCTCCTGTCTGCCCCTCAGGGGCCCAGTGCTCACTCAGGTAAGAGGGGAGGCCGCGTGTCCCTGCAGGGCCCCAGCTTTCACCCTCCACGTGACCCCCTCTGCCCCCACCAGTGCCCGTCACCCACCTTCTTGGCCAATCGGGCCCTGGTGCCCCACGGCTCCTGGGTCTCCCCGGAACCCGGGCAGAGCAGACACACCACCTCGTCCCTGGGGCCCGGGCTTCCCTGGCACCCCGCGGAAACCTGTGAGACACGGGCTAAGTGAGGGCCGGGAGAGGTGGCCATGCTCAGGGTGGCGGGGCCGGCCCACGGGGGTGGAGGCGGACGTCCAGCCCTCCCCGGCCCCCACGGGCCTCCTACCTGGGTCTCCGGGGGGGCCCTGTGGCCCCATCTCTCCCTGCGCCCCGGGACGACCCCTCCTGCCCTCGGGACCCATGGCCCCCGGCGGGGCGGTGATCCGCTGGGGGATGCCGGCAATCCCTGGAGACCCCACTAAGCCGGGGGCTCCTGCAGGAAGAAGGGGCTGTGAGTGCCGGAAGAAGTGGCTGCTTGCACGCCAGGGAGGACACCGGCCCCGCCCAGGCTTGGCCACTCACCGGGGAATCCCTGGTCTCCTTTGGGCCCCTTGGGGCCCCTGTCGCCCACAGCTCCGGTGGATCCTGTGCTGCCCATGAGTCCGGGCTCACCCCTGGGCCCTGCAGGCAGAGGGACAAAGCTCAGGCAGGCGAATCCGGAGGGGCCTGCGGCTCCGCCCTGGTGCCAGCGCCACCCTTACCTTTCTCTCCTGGGACTCCGAACACACCCGGCCGGCCCTGGGGCCCTTGGTCCCCGATCCAGCCTTTGGTGCCCACGACTCCTGGGGCTCCCCCGCTCCCAGCGTCTCCTTTGCTTCCCTGCAGGGCGGCCGGCCCCGGGGGCCCCTGGGGGCCTTGGTAACCTGCGGGCGACAGTCACAGAGAGCAGAGTTCAGACAGGGCCCTGGGGCCCCACTGCCGCCCAGCTGGGACGTCACCGCTTAGGAGCCTTGGGTCCCTCAGTGACTTTATCTTTTTGTCAAAAGTTGTGGTGCCCTAAAGTTTTCCATGTCAGCCATCTTTAAGTCCGCAGTTCAGTGGCATTTAGCACATTCCACTGTTGGCAATCATCACACTGTCTCCAGACTTTATTCTGGTTTTTTTTTGAAACGTGGTCTTGCTATGCAGTCCAGGCTGGCCTTGAACTCACGGTGATCTTCCTGCCTCAGCCTCCTGAGTGCTGGGGTAGCAGGTGTGCACCACCACACCTGGCTGGATCTGCAGAACTTTTATTCATCCTAGAGACCGGGACCTAGACCAACACTCGGTCCACATTAAATACTAACCCTGGCATGCCCCCAGCCCGTCACTCTGGGGCATTCTACTTCCTGCTGTATGGATTTGACCACCCTAGGGACCTCACATGAGTGGAACCATGCAGTATTTGGTCTTCTGTGACTGCCTTATCTCCCTGAGCATCTTGTCCGCAGGGCCCATCTGTGTTGTAGTGAGTGTGTCAGTGCTTCCTCCCTTTTGAAGGCTGCATAATATTCCGCTGTATGTGACACATTTTAGCTCATTCCTGCATCTGTGGATGGACACTGGGGCTGCTTCCCTCCTCGGCTATGGTTGGGAAGTGTGAACTGAATCCAGCAGCTAAGTGAGGAGGAGGAGCCACTGCACGTTTCTGTCCTACACGAGTCACGGACACATCCCATGCTGGGCTTCCTGGGGACCGAGTTGGGCAGCGAAGGAACCACAGGGGACGCGTAGTGACACCGTGGGGCCGGAAGTGCATTCCACCCGGTCAGAGGGCCACTGCCAGCTTGGCCAAGACCCTGCACAGCCTCATCCGCCGCTCACCTTTCAGGCCGAAGATCCCCGGTGACCCCACGTCGCCCGGCAGCCCTGAGATGTTGGAGGGGGGGCTGATGCCAGGGAAGCCTTGCATCCCGGGTCTCCCGGCTGGGCCTCGCTCCCCTGGTGGATGGAGGGCGGTGCTTAGTGCCAGCACCCGCATTTCCACCTCCCAGGCCCAGGGTCGCCCAGGGGGAGCGACCTGGGGTGACCTCTGGCAGCGCCTTCCACCCGGGGACACCGGCCTGCAGGCCGAGGGGCCTGCTGGGGTTGTCCTCACGGCACTGCTCTTGCCAGGGCCCCGTAACCAGGCTCAGGGACCGCGTCACCCAGACCCTGCCCCTGCTGCCGTGGTCGCACTGTCACTGCCGCCCTCTCTCTGGCTGCCCCCTCAGACCCTGGGCGCGGAGGTGGAGGTGGTTTAGAGGGGGACAGTGAGCGACCCTGGACACCAGCCCCGCACACGCAGCCCGGGACACGGTCTCACCTGGGGCTCCCTGCTCCCCCTTCTGTCCAGGGGCGCCCGTGGAGCCTGGGAAGGTGTTGGGCTCTCCGGGGTCGCCCCTGTCCCCAGAGGGGCCGGGGAAGCCTGGGTCTCCGGGCATGTCAGCGCCTGCAGGGACAGTAACCGTGGTGACTTACTGGTGTGGGGACTCAGCTGCCTCGGCTTGGGAAGCGGCAATGCCCGGACTCATCCAAGGGGAGCGAGGGCCCCCAGAGGGGCACATGCGTGGAAGCAGTGGCGCGAGCCGATGTCCCAGGCTGCGCCGTGCCGGGCTCGGTGGCTTTTGAGAACCCAGCGCGCTGGGGCCTTCCCTGCCCAAGGCTGGTCTTGGACAACTTCCTCCACGCACCGCGGAACCGGAAGTGCCCTTCCGAGGGCCAGCGCGCGTGAATTTGCGCACACCACACGTGTGTGAGGTGAGTGAGCGTTGGGCCACAGCAGCATCTGGAGCGCGTGTGAATAACAGCAGCAGGGTTTGGGTGTGTTTTTCTCCTGCTAAAGGTATCTGAGCTACTCTGCATGAAGAAGCCCTGAGGCACTGGTAGGGAAGTGGAGGCAGCTGAGACCGTGACGGTGGCCAGCTCAATCAGAGGCAGCTCAGTGTCGCAGGGTTTCTCCTCCATGAGAAACCCAAAGTGTAAATAAAGAGCAGAACAGCCAAGATGCGTCATGTGAAGGTACAAGTTCCCAACGAGAAATGCCAATGTACTGTATACCTAAAATGCACCAGTGGAAGAATTAAAAAAAACATAAAGAGCAAAACAAAAGACAGGGTAGT
>NW_004624793.1:2220144-2302661 GCF_000247695.1 Heterocephalus glaber
GGGGACAGGGACAGGGGACAGGGACAGGGACAGGGACAGGGGACAGGGACAGGGACGGGGACAGGGACAGGGGACAGGGGACGGGGACAGGGGACAGGGACAGGGACAGGGGACAGGGACAGGGGACAGGCCTGAGGGAGGCCAAGGCAGCCTCTGCCCCTCCACACAGTGCTCACCTTTCAGCCCGGGGATCCCCGGCATCCCGTCCATCCCTTTAAACCCGGGGTCCCCTGGGCGGCCCTGGTCGCCCACCAGGCCGGTGTCACCTCTGTCCCCAGCGAGACCTTTCATGCCCACAGGGCCGGGGGTGCCCGTGTCGCCAGGGTCCCCCCTGTCTCCAGGCAGACCTGTCAGGGCGGGAAGCAAACTCGGGTGACGTGAGCCTCCCAGGGCCCGAGGCCGGACCCCAGAGGGACGCTCCTCTCGGGGGCGATCTCGGAGCTCGGAGCCGCTGGGGCCAGGCAGAGCCGTGCGGTGGGCGGGGGTTGGGCAGGGACGAGATCTCTGGAGCCCCTGGCCCCACCTGCCTCTTCTTGCCTCTTCCTGCCTCTTCCTGCCTCCTACCCCGCCTGGTCACCCTCGCTGCCTCTCACACCAGACCCCACAGGCAGCCTCCCACTGCTTCCCGAAACCTGTCTGCCCTTCTCTGTTAAAAGCCACCACTGGCTGTCTTTGCCTCGGTTGCCCCTAACCCTTAGCTCGGCATTCAGTGCTTTCTACATCTGAGGGGGAGCCCCAGACCAGCCTGGGCAGTACTTCCTGGTGCACAAAATGCACGGTGCATGCTGGCTTCCCCAGTGCCGACTCCTCCACCTCCCCTCTCCAGAGTGGACCAGGGGTCTGAACTTTTGCAGCGGGAATTTCTATTATTTTTCTGTCTCTCATAAAACCTTCCCTAGATCCCCAGTATATGCACAAGTACAAAAGAGGAGCCTGTTTCTCAGCTGTTTAAATTCTCCTTGGCAAAATACACGTCCTGTGTTCGGAACCCGGGGCTCCTACCTTCACTGCCTGAGACACCAGGCAGCCCCAAGGGCCCCTCTGGGCCAGGAGCTCCTGGGAATCCATGCTGTCCTGCACGTCCGGGCAGTCCCGGGAGGCCCGAGGGTCCTGGGAAGCCCAGCTGGCCCTTGGGCCCTGGCATTCCGGGCATCCCCTGGCTCCCTGTGGGAAGGGGAAGACAGTGGTAAGGCCAGGTCTGCCGGTGCGGGCAGCCTGCAGAGAGGCTCTGGGTTCCGGGTTCCAGAGTCTGGAAACACGAAGAGGAGCCGGGGTCAAAGCCACAGCCCCTCCGCAGCCTCAGCTCCAGAGTGCTGCATTCTGGCCAGTCTCCTTCCGCCTTTTCTAGTCCCACAAATGTTTCACATTTCAATCTGTTCTCTGCAAACATTTCCCAGGCTCTGCGAATAAGATTCCGCTGTGGGCGTGGTTCGCCCATTCTGCCGCTGCGTCCCTAGGTCGGCTTGGTGCACAGACTGTGCTGCGCCTAGGCAGGCGGCCCGGAAGGGACCCTCCCCACCTCCGCCCAGCTGGGACCCTCCCCTCGTCGGCCTGGCTTCAGTCTCTGCATCAGTTTTCTAGCGACTGCCCCGGCGCGGAGCTGCAAACTCAGGCCACACCAGAGACCTGGCCGGCGGTGGAGGGGTGGCTCAGGGGCTGTGCTGGCCCTCGCGCGTCCCACGAGCACCATCCCTTCCCCTTTCTGCTCTTTGGTGCCGTCTCTACTCTTTGCTCGCGTCCCTCTGGGGACCCTGAGATGTTTGTGACAGACCCTACGCGTCCTCGGGGGGACACTCGCGGCATGCACCTTCTCATCTTGGAGCGCAGCTGTTTTTACTTTTGCTGGTCAAACGCTTTGTCTCTCACGTGCAGAACTGTAACATCTGCAGGCATATGTTGCGCTCGTGTGCATGGGTGTGGAGTGTGTGAGTGTGAGTGTGCTCGTGTGTGTCCCTGCAGCGGAGCCCAGGCCGGCCAGGTGCTGCTGGACCAGTGCTGCTGTGAGCGGGTGTGTGTGTGCATGCGTGTGTCACATACGCGCGTGAGTCCCTCTCTGCCTTGTGCCCCCACGGGGAGCCCATCAGCCCTGTGTCACTGCCTCCTTGCCTCGCAGGGACACCGACAGACTCGCCTCAACGTCATGTCTGCTCCTGAGCTCCTCGGGCTCCTGGCCGCCCATCACGGCCCAGGATGCACTCGCCTGTGGTCCTGCTATGAGGACACTGGTGACTCTGGTGCGGAGCCCGGGGAGGGACAGGTGGTCTGCACCACCCAGAAGCCCTGGCTGGGGCGGGCCGGGGGACTGAAACAGAGCCAGCCCCGAGAAACGAGAAACGGCCACCAATGCGGTGCATCAGGGCTGGGCCGGGCTCGCAGGGCATGGCCCGCAGCCGCTCAGAGCCAGCGCGCAGTGTTTGCTACTTGGCCCAGCGCCTGGGGGCAGCGTGCACATTAGGGCCTTCTGCAGCGCTTGGTCTTGACTCCAGTCCCGGAGCTGCACTTGGGACCACTGCCGTCTCCCCGCGGCCTGTGCCCATTGTGGCCGGGCCTGATGCTCCTGCACCTATGCAGGCCTCGGGGACAGCAAGGCTGGTGCAGCTGGGGCAGCAGAGCACAGGCCTGGGCCGCGGAGGCCTCGAGGCTGACCTGGACTGGCTGCAGGAGGCGACCTCACAGGGACACTCAGTCGCCTCTCACCAGATTCCCCAGGATGACCCAGGCCTTGGCGGGGTCACCCCCACCCACTGTGTGGCTCACCTCGGAATCCAGGGGCTCCTTGCTCTCCGGGGAGGCCTTTTCGCCCGGGGTGTCCAGGCAGCCCGGTGTCTCCTCGGGGCCCGGGCTGGGCCCCCAGAACCTCTCCGGGAATGCCCCTGTCCCCAGGGGGCCCCGCAGGGCCTGGCAGGCCACTGGTGCCCTGGAGTCCATCGGGGCCGGGCAGGCCCACAGCACCCTTGGATCCTCGGGGTCCCATGAACCCTAAAAGGAAACAGGGTGGCACCTCAGCCTCAGGTCCTCGTGGTCACATTCCGAGCCCGGAGACACCAGCGCCACCCACCGGCCCTTCCCTGCCCTGCCCACCTGGGGGTCCTGGGAATCCTTCTCGGCCAGGGTCTCCAGGGAAGCCCTTGAGCCCCGGTGGTCCATCCACTCCCAGGAATCCTGGGGTCCCTCTGGGGCCTTTGTCACCTGGATACCAAAAAGACACCAAGCCAGTTGGTCCCTCGAGGCCGGGTGGGATGCACCACCAGTGTGGCACCTCAGGCTCAGAGCAATTCTCTCCAGGTGCCAGCAGAAGCCTCCCGTTCAGCTGGGGGTGCAGCTTGGGGCCCCCACACACGTTCCTCCCCAGGGAGGGTCAGAGTTGGGCTGGGGGTTTGGGACGCTAGAATCCCGCCTAGTCCAGGGTCCGGGCAGCACATTACCTGGGGGCCCAGGGGGGCCAGGCAGGCCAGGCGATCCCTTGGGGCCTCCAGTGCAACCTGGGGAGAGGAGGGAGGAGCTCAGAGGAGGCAGGGAAGTGGCCAGTGCTGGGTGACCAGTGGCCCCATGATTTAATTCATCTTGGGTCTGATGGAAATAAACATTTTTTTGTGTCATGAAATCAAATATTAGCATAAGATGCCAAGAAGCCAGCACGTCAGAGGCAGACAGGTGTGGTAGTGACACCTGCTGCTATCCGCACAAGGACACAGCCACAGCCCGAATGCACCGGCGGCCCCTGTGGACGTGTCCTGGGACCCGGAAATGCCTTTCAGCGGACACTCCTGTGACTGCAGAGGGAACTCCTTGGACTCTTTCTTTTGAGACAGGGTCTTCCTGTGTGCAGGGGACCGCAATATTGATCATGCCCAAGGCAGGCTGGGAAGCGTTAACCCCACGATTGACTTGTTTATAGAAGCGAGTCTGGCCGAAGCCTGTGTGCCGAGGTCAGAGTAACTCGCACCCAAATTCCGTTCCCACAACTAAAACCTTCTGACTAGAAGCACAGTGTTCTGGTAACAACCCTATATTTTGTCTGTTCTGTTCCTAATTCGAGGATGATTTGTCTTGTGCTTTATGAGCCTTGCTTACATTAATTTCCATAGCAACCGCATGTAGTCCTGCCCTTGCACATAGCTTGCCTTTACCCCAATTGATTGCCAATAAAAATCAATCAGTGGGCCAGGGATTTAGCTCAGTGGTTCCACCGCCTGCCTCTCAAGCTCAAGGACCTGAGTTCGATCCCCGGTACCTGCCCCCCCCCCAATCAATCAGGGCCTGGGACTGGCCAATGCCCTTTTCAGTTGCACCAGCATTGGTCCTCCTGGCCCCTGCTTTCTCTCTTCTGGTTCTGCCTTTTAGTTTTATTTCTCAGGCCTGCATTGTATACTGGGCAGGATACTGGACCCTAACTGCAGGGGTCTCCAGTACTATGTATTCCAAGCTGGCCTTCAACTCACTATGTAGCCCAGGCTGGCCTTGAACTCAGGGAAAGCCTCCTGCCTCAGCCTCTCGAGTGCTGGGATGACAGGTGTGCGCCCCCATGCCCACCTTGGGCTTCTCCCTGTGGCCTGGCGGAGCGGCCACACTGGGAGGTGCTAGCCGTCCCTCCTGTCTTCCTCCTGGGGGCCCAAGCTTGTGGGGTCCGACCGGGAGCCTCCACCCTTCTGGAGGAAGGGTGTCCCTCGAGAGGACTCGTCCACACCCCTGTCCCTACCGGCTCGCTCTCCTCGCAGGGAATAGCATCTGTGAGCCACTCTGCAAGCTCTGTGGATGCCGGGGAGGAGAGGGGAAGGCTTCCCGTGCAGTGTTGGAGCCGGGCAGCCTCCTGATGGCAGTGTAGCCACCCTGCCTGGGTCCCTCGCCCTGTGCCCTGCACACCCACGGCCCAGCCTGACCTTCCCCCGGGGCCGCACCTCTGTGTCCACTGCCCTGGGAACCTCGCCCAAGGGTCTGAGCACCTGGGCTATGCAAACCCCACTGGCCACACCCACGAGGTCCCCTGCTGTCACTTCCTGCCGCTGTGCCTTGGTGAGGACCCCCAAGCCCCCCGGTCCTCCTTCCCGGCCCACCCCGGCCAGGGTCCTCAACCTCACCCCATGAACATGGAGCGCCTGCCACCATCTCCGTGTGGCTTCGGGGGAGCCCTGGGCCCACCCATGTCCTGAGTGCCCCGCCGGGCTCCCGCCAGCACCCAGAGCGGTGCCATGTGCTGTCCTCTGGCACCGCTTGGTGACGGGGACTCAGGGTCTGGCCCGTCCCTCGGCTCTGAGCAGAAGCCCACGCTCGGCCCAGTCCGGGCAGGCGACCATTCCTGCCCCGGCCACCTCTTCCCACGTACCTGGCTGCACGGGCTCCTGTGTGTCACCCCCGGTGGGGCTCTTCACGCCTGTTTCACAGTCTGAGGAGACACCAGGAGAGTGAGGACCGGAACCGAGAGGAGGACGCCCATCCCGGGTGTGCACAGGTGTGAGGGAGCGCGTGTCTGAGTGTGAGGGGCGTGGGCCTCCGAGCCGTGCCCAGGAGGGCAGGGGCCGGCCCAGGAAGCCCTGGAGCTGCAGGGGCAGCCGTGTCCTCGCAGACCCCTCAGGACTCGCATGGCAGAGGAGCAGAGGGAGGGGTCTGGCCAGGCCGCGCCCCAAGACCAGGGCCGCTGCGTCTTACCTAGCTCTCCGGGGCTGCCAGGGGCGCCGGGAGGGCCGGGGAAGCCTGGGGACCCGGGTAGCCCCACGTCTCCTGGGAAACCCTGCTCGCCCTCGCGGCCCAGCATGCCCAGGCCCGGAGGGCCCACCTCTCCCGGGGGGCCCTTGGTTCCGGGTGCTCCTGGGGGACCAGAGTCTCCTGGGGGGCCTCTGATGCCATCACCCTGTGCGAAAATCCAGGTTAGCTCAAAATAAAGACAAACGTCACAGGTGGCCCGACTCCCCCGCCCCCAATTCCATGCTGTGGGTCGAGCGACCCCGGCCCCTACCAGCTCTCCCGTGGAGACAAGGCCCGCCTCTAAGCCCCAGCCCCAGTCCTGTGTACACTCTGTTTAGTGGCAGTGTCTCACTAAGTCGCCCAGGCTGGCCTCCAACCCTAAATCCTCCTGCTTCAGCCTCCCCAGCATGACATCTGGGGTTTCGGGTGTGCCCTGACACACCTGGCTCAGACAGGCCTTCTTCAGAAGCGGGTCACAGAGCCACCTGTGCCAGCTGGCCAGTCTGCACACAGCTGTGCTGTGTGTAGTTACAGTAGACTCCTGGACACTGTGACTGCTCAGTTCCACTCTTCCCTTAAGCCAAAACCTCCCTGTGCTGCACTTGGGGGCTTTAGTGCCAAGCCCAACACTGCAGAGGGACCAGGAGGTGAGGGCTGGATGCGCCCTGCCCCTGGAGGGTACTCACGGGGGGCCCGGGGAGGCCAGGGAAGCCGTCAAGGCCGTCTCGGCCTGGGATCCCGTCGTCACCTTTCATCCCGTGCACGCCAGGGATGCCAGGCTGTCCCCGCTCACCTGGGAAAGGAGTTGTGGGTGAATCCACTCATCGTGGTCCAAGGGAGGCCAGGGGCCAGGGGCCTGGCCACCAAGAACCCACCTTTGGTGGTGACAGTCCTGGAGTCGCCTTTCGCTCCCTTGGGTCCCGGTGCCCCGATGCTGCCAGGGGCTCCCTGTGGAGGCAAGTAAGCACATGCTGGGGCTCCTCCAGCCGTCAGGACACCGAGAACAGGAGGAGCCCGCAGCTCCTGCAGTGTGGGTGCCGTCACTGAGCCAGCACGGGCCCAGAGAACTCGCCGCAATGGCAGAGATGCTGTCCTGCAAGTGGGCGCGAGCCCCAGGAGGGCCAGGCCCTGGAGCGGAGGCTGGGGGACTGGGGAGCTAGGTTTTCAGTTATCTTTAAAATGTAAATGATTACCACGTAGCAGAAGTAGTGCCAGAGGCTCACTGGTGCGAATGCAATGCCTGGACAGCACTCTACATCGCTTGGTGGGGCGAGAGGCAGGGGCCTGACCCCACCTGAGCACTCAGTTGGTTTTTTGTTTTTGGTACTGGGGATCAGACTCAGGGCCTTGCACTTGCTAGGCAGGCGCAGTGCCACTGAGCCACATCCCTGGCCGTCCCAGCAGTGAATTGTGACCTACGTTTCACAGTTCCCCTGGGATTTGGAGAAGCACTGAGCTGAAGCACGAGGTGGCTTAACTCTTAACTCCAGTGACTGAGAATCCGAGCAGGTAAGGCGCCCCTTGAGACAGTACAGGATCAAGCTCTTGAGCATTTACTACGGAGAATAGTGAGCAGCATTAACCGACACTTTCCTGCACAGAGTGATGTCACGGTTAGGGAAAACGTGTTAGAAAGGAGCTATTGCGGGGCGTTTGAAGTTCAGGTGTTCAAACCCGCGAGCAGCTGGTGCGTGGGGCTGTCATATCTGCGAGGCGCTGGTCTGAGCTGACTGAGAAACCCCCGCGGGAGCGGAGCGGGCAGTGTGGGCGTGAGGAATGGAATGTCACACGCGAGTGCAAGTGCCAGTCCTCGCCTCCCAAGGAATTCCACACCTGCCTGATTTATTGATTTGGGTCTTTTCGAAAAAGGCGACCTCTCAGTATCTAGGGCGGTGTCTCGAACACAGACTGTGCCCAATAAACACTCCCTGGGTCGGTGGACGGGCGGACAAACTTATGGATCGATTCCTACATTTCCCTCAGTAGCAGCACAAATATTAAAAATAAACAAATGAACAATCCACAGTTACACAAAAATCAGGCATTGCTACTGCAGTGGGGTAGCCAGATGCACACAGTCAAGTGCTAGACGACATGCAGGCGGGGCCGGCAGAGCCCGAAGGTGTGTTTGGCACAGGTGCACCTGGGCGGCTGTGGCACCAACCCAGGACCCTTCCAGCCCCTGGGAGGAGGCAGCTGTCGCTGTGACATTGCCAGGGTCCTCGCCACACTGAACTTTTTCTGCAAACCTGAGCAACCTGTATGGCTTGGACAGCCGGGATGTGGAGGCGGTATGGGTTTTAAAGGACGCTAGAGCAGAGCACCTACTACTCTCAGTTGCATTTTCCCACTTGTTCTTTGGGGAAACCCGGGACCGGCAGCGGGGTGCTGCGGGTCTCACTGCCCCCAGCCCCGAGCCGGTGGAGTCCTGGCTTCACAGCTGTGTGTGGCCACAGCTCTGAGTCAGTTCGCCAGGATGGCCCTGGCTAAGGGGCCTGAGAAATTTCTTTCTTTATTGCTGAATATATAACACAAC
Organism: Heterocephalus glaber; assembly: GCF_000247695.1. The sequence goes on from NW_004624793.1 coordinate 2,228,363, forward strand.
AGGCTTCTCTTTAGATATCTCCCACGGTTCTCCTTTGAGGTTAAAAATAACAAAGTATAGTTTCTTTGCCACATCTGGGGCTTGGGAAGCTCTGTGAGTGAGAGAGAGCCGCCCTGGGAGAAGGATCGCCCGTGGCCTTGGCCGCAGGCCCGGAGGAGCCCTGGCCCCCTGCCGATCTGCTCAGGACCACAGGAAACTCCACCTTCCCTCCAAGTGGCCTCACGGTGGACTCAGGGATCACTCTCCAATGGGTGAAGGGAGCCTTCGCTAGATGTTCACAGTTAACCTTAAAAAAGCTAGCAGGCTGTTTTTTGAGATATAACTCACAGACCACACAATCCACCGACTGAAAGGATAAAATTCAGTGATTTTTACCAACTGTAGAACATTTTCGTCATGAGAAAAAGAGGCCCCACGCCCACTCAGCACCGCGGGTCCGTGGAGCCCTCTGGTGCGCGCTGTCCCATGGAGTGGACAGCGGCCGCTTGTGGTGCTGACTCACTCTGACACGGCACCCACATTCTGCATTGATGTGGTCACACCGGGAGTGGTGCATCGGGGTCGGGTGCTAACCTGGTCTGACTTTCACCTGTGGCCTTTTGGGGTACCGGGGATTGAACCAGGGCCTTTGCACTAAGCTGCATCCCCAGCCTTTTTAATTTTTATTTTGAGACAGGGTCTTGCTAAGTTGCCCAGACTGGGCTGGAACTTGCGATCCTCCTGCCTCTGCCTACCAGAGTGCTCAGATCGCAGTGCACCAGACCCTGCTGGCTTCTGGAAATGCGCCAGCCTGGCGCCTCAGCTCCTGTCGGCTTCCTACTAAAGCCGGCCACCCGGGGGGGCTGATTTCTCACCTTGAACCCTGGGAACCCAGGGATGCCGTGCTGGCCGGGGTCTCCCGGCTCCCCTTTCCAGCCTGGCTTCCCATTGGCACCTGGGAAACCCTTGAGACCTGGCAGTCCTGGAAGCCCCCCGGGGAACTGATCGCTTTCGGCACATTTGCAGTTCCCAGGGTCACCTGTGGATGAGGGAGAAGGCATGTCTGTTAGAAGGGCTCGGGGTGCAGTGGGAGAACACAGGCAAGGTCTCGCTGTGCGGCCCAGGCTGGCCTCGAAATCACGGCCACCCTCCTGCCTCAGCCTCCCGAGTGCAGGGAAGACAGGTGTGCGCCAGTTCATCCTACACAGTGTTTTTCGCGACTGTGTTTTGACTGAGCCGTCTGCCCCGTGGGATCAGGGGTGCAATCTCCCACCTGTGGTCTCAAGGGGACACTCAGCAAACACTGGACCTGGGGTTGGGGTGCTGACAGGTACTGGGGTGCCACTTCCCCGCTCCCCACCTCTGGCGGCTCCTCACCTTTGCGTCCTTTCTGTCCATTCACCCCCGGGGTGCCCGGAAGCCCGGCGTAGCCCCGGCTCCCCTGTGCTCCTTTGAGGCCGAACAGGAAGCCTAAAGAGACGCACGGGACAGGCTTCAGTGTGTCGCCCGAGCCCGCAGTCCCCCAGCGACCCAGAAACCCCGAAGCCTGCAGGCTGGTGGGTGGAGGGGACGCAAGCAGCCCGGCCCAGTGAGCGCGCCCCGCAGTCACAGCCGCAGGTGCAGCCCGCTCCGCACTTGTCCTCCACTCCTGCCCACGCGCTCTCTCACCCCCGCGTGTGCACACAGGCTCTTGCGCACACGGGTTTGGTGTCATTCACCTGGGTCCCTGTGACTCCCAGGGCCAGGCTCTGGCCTCACTGGGCCCGGAGCCCCCTCCCCTCCGAGGACCAGCTGGCTCCCGGGAGTCTGGGGACGGCGACCTTGGGGAGCAGTGCCCTCTGGTGGCGGCCACCGGTCACGCAGTCCGCTCGCCCGGCCACAGCCAGCAGCGCTGTGGCTCCAGTGAGCGCACAAAAGCCATGCATGAAAGCCCGAGGCCTGCTCTGGTGGGAGTGGGGCGTAGCTGTGCGGAGGAGCGGAGAAGCGAAGCCGGATTTAAAGACTGCGCCGCGCTTGGGAACGGGAGGTCTGCGGGCTCCTTGGGGAGGACGGAGGAGCACCGCCCCACGTCTTCTGGTGTCTCCAGACATTGGGACCCAGACGTGGACGCCAGCTCGGGGTCGGTGGATGTCGTGTGTCTCCCTGCGCCCTGGCTCTTCCCTTTAATTCATTCATCATTTCAAGCCAACACTACAGAAGGCGGCTGCTTCCGCGTCCTCCACGCGACTTGCACGAAGAGCCCAAGACCAGGACAACACGAGCAGCGCTGACCTTTCCAGCGGCCGCTCGACCCGCGACCTGGCCGGTGGGAGCGGGAGAAAGCACAGCATTTCACCCGGGAAGAAAGGAGACTTCAGGGCCTGGCTGCCCCGGAACCGCGGAAGACTAGGGATTCTGGTTTCCGGCAGCAGCAAGAGGAAGAACAGGATGGGGAGCAGTCAAGGAGAATCCAGCATTTCTGTCCGGAAAAGGCTGAGCTCTGTGGGAGTCGAGACCCCGGCCGGTAATTACGGCTGCACACACCCCGTATGAGGAGTCAGGCGGCCGCCTTTCGCCCAAGAGGCTGCTAGAAGAGGGGAGATCTCATAGGCTGAGAGAAACGCAGATATACACACGAGCATGTGAGGACTTAATGTGCGCACTTTACACATTTGTGGTCGATAAACTTCATCCGGTACCATTCCATCTATTTTATAAATTCGCTCACAAGTCATAATATAGATCAGAAATAAGTGACACTGCTTGCAGTTGACTTAGGTTAGTAAATCACAGATTTACTAGGCAGGGTTTATAAATCGAGATGGTACATGTTTTTGTCTTTATCAAATGGAGTTTAGTTACAGGGATAATGGCTAGGTTAGTTTTCTGTCCCAGTAGCATACTTTTTTTTTTTTTTTTTGGTACCGGGGATCAAACTTGGGCCCTTGCGGTTGCCAGGCAGGCGGGAGAACCACTGAGCTAAATCCCCAGCCCGAATGTTTAGATTTTTTTTTTTTGGTACTAGGGATTGATTGAACTCAGGACCTTGCACTTGCAAGGCAAGCGCCGGAACCACTGAGCTAAATCCCCGGCCCCCAGTAGCATACTTTTAAGCTTTCATTTTCAACACACATTCTGTTCCAAAATAGGAAGATCAGTAGACTACTTAGGAAAGACAATGCTCATGGAAACCTGGCCATTTGTCACATTAATAAATAGGACGACAGAACACGTTAAAGCCAATGCTGCTCAAACTACTATTTGGCAAATTCACGATCTAGGGAAATGGGACATGGTTTTTCTAGTTGAAAGAAAATTGGGAAAGCAGCATAATAGTACGTTAAAAATTGACTGTAGAGTACGAAATAGCAATAGGGAAGCGACTGCCGATTCTTTTAGTGGAAGAAACGTGTAGCGATGTACTTCTAGTACCTCTGACCATTTCCCGCTAGAGACGGCAAGGAGAAGTATCTTCCAAAAAGCAGCTTAAACATGGATGTTTGAACTCAATTTAACTGAAATCCCACCCTGTCTATTTCTAAACACAATGCCTTCTTCAAGGAAGCAAATGAGATGAGTGGAAGCCATGCCAGAGGACACAGAAGGGTCACGGGAAAAGCAGAGCCTGCTGGCTCCTGGTCAGTGTTGCCAGGAAGAGCGCAGGCCTGTGCCCACCCAGCCCTGTCCCTGCCTCTGAAGGACTGAGACGTTCTTGTTAGGGAGTTCACAGCATCCAAGCACAGCCGCACAGGCTGAGCTCAAAGCTGGGGTGCGCACCTGTCCCCACCGGCCACGGTACCACGGTAACCAGGAACCACCTAGGGCGGCCCAGGGCTGCAGATCGGGTGGCGCCCTCAGCTGGCCGAGTTCTGAGGCTTCCTGGCCTCAGAGCCAGCCCCACTTCTCATTACAGGAGCGCAGCCGCCCCTCCTTCAGTGTGCTGGGCTGCGGCCAAGGCCCAAGACAGAACCAGTCTGCTGAGAAGTGCTGCTGAGATGAGCAGGGGCTGCGGGCGGGGGGACCCCCTGGTGCCAGAGAAGACACCCGGCCGATGACAGGGGCACCAGGAAGGCGGTGTCAGCTCGCACACCAGCCCAGACGGGGCGTTGAGGAGGCCCCGGGGGCAGCACTGCCTCTCAGCTGGCTGCTGGGCATCAGGGTCCCTGCACCCTGCCCTCGGCCACTAACTTGGGGCTTGCCCTGCAGCCCTGCCAAGCGGACCCAGGGAGCACGCCAGGCCCCATCCACAGCCCCTGGAAAGCTCAGAGCCGATCAGCACAGAAGCCCAAGTGAAATGCAGCCGGCGGGCGCCATCTGCACTCCAAACACCCTTGATCCCCACTCACCATCGGGTCCTGGGGGTCCAGCAGGCCCAGGGGGTCCTGGAGGGCCTGGCCTTCCGTCAGCGCCGGGCGGGCCGGGGTAGCGTGCAGGGATGCCCCGGTCTCCGGTGAAGCCTTTGAGCCCTGTCTCACCGGGCCGGCCTGTCCTGTCACCTGAAAGCCGGCAGGGGTCACAGCGCGTGTGTCTGGTGTGTGGTGTCGCGTCCAGGGGAGGTGAGGCCAGCTGGGTCTGGGGCCCAGGCCAGCCAGCGCCTCGAGGCCCGGCCTCTGCACTGCCTGCCACCTCCCCGAGGCCGTCAGGCTGGGGTGCATGCCTGAGGGCGCTTTGTCTTTCACACCCTCAAAACCCCACAGATAAGACCTGTTTTCCTTCTGCCACTCGGCCTGGGGCAGCATCCACTGAGGACACTGGCTGCCCAGCTCACCCCACCCTGCGGCCCATCGCACTGGCCCTCTGAGCCCTGCAGGACGTGCGCATTACCTTGGTCCACGGAGGGCAGGCCTGGGGGGCCTTGTGGGCCTGGGAGGCCTGGGTCTCCTGGCTCGCCCCTGCTTCCTGGCTCCCCGTGAGCTCCCGGGAATCCTGGGTCCCCTCTGACACCTGGAACACAGAGAATGGGAAGAGAGCTGTGAGGGGCGCTCTCACCTGCTCATGTGTCTGCTAGGACCAGGGCTGCTGTCTGTTCCCAGGGATCCTGTCCCAACACAGGGCCCTCTCAGGAGCCCTCCAGCTTCTTTCTCAGCGTGACATGGACTCCAGACCTCGGAATGTGACTCCGCCACACACCAGCTCTGCAGCAGCCAAAGGTGCTCAAGAAGCAAAGATGGCCATATCCATGTGCCAGAGAGAGGCAATCTACTTAAAAAAATTTTTTGTTTTTGTTTTTGAGACAGGCTCTTGCTAGGTAGTCCAGGGTGGCCTCGAACTCATGGCAATCCTCCTGCCTCAGCCTCCTGAGTGCTGGGATGACAGGGGTGCGCCACCACACCTGGCTAAAGATGCATTTTAAAGCCCTCTGTCTCCCCACTCAGTGCCCAGGCAGAGTGTGGGGGAAAGGGGGGGAGCTGGAGGAATCCCAGGTCCTCCTCTGGGACAGTTTTGAGAAGTATACGAGATGCATCACCAGCATTAATTTCAAAGCCGTGCACCCAAAGCCTCAAGGGGATTTTATTTCCATTTTACCAACATTGCTAACCCTAAGTGAAGCAGAGCCAGTCTCCCACCCCTTCTTAGCAGTTTCAGATTTGGAGGGACCCAGGTCCTGGGGGAGGAGAGACATCCCCAGGGCGCCCACCGGGCTGGGTGGGGTGGGGTCCTGAGCGACATTCTAGATGGCCCAGGGCTCCCTCGAGTGCACAGTGCTGTGCCAGGGGCCAGGTCCGGGCCTCCCGGGACCTTTCCAAACCCCCAGGGAGGGGTGTTCCAGCCTCTGACCCCAAAGAGCGCCTCGGGACACCTTAGTTTTGCCCGGCAAAACCAGTCCAGAAGGTTTCGGGCCCCGTGCACAACAGAAGCAGCGTGCGTGTGCCACCGCGCCCCACAGGAGGGGAGCTGTTCCTACAAACCTTTGGCCAGGGAGGGGTGAGGCGAGTAGGCTGGGGGTCCTGGGGGGCCGGGTTCGCCTAGTTCTCCCTGGAGAAAGAGCAGAAGAGCGTGGGAATGGTTGGGGCTTCTGACATGCACATTTCCACAGCCGCGGCTGAACGTGGACAGCAGTGTGGCAGACAGCTGCTTGGTGGTCCCCTGGATACCCAGGACACTTCCCGCCCTGTGGCTGCAGAGCCCACAGCCTGCCGGTCCCTGTGCGCCCAGGGACCCCAACAGCACGCAGCCAGTCAGCCGCTGCCCGGCTCCTCTGCCCAGGCCGGGTGGCGCTATGCACCACGCTGCGCTGGTGGGGTGGGTGTCCCTTCCCGGGGGTGGCAGGCGCGTCAGAGGAGAAGACGGAGGCACAGGTCACCTTGGATCCCTGGGGTCCGTCGGGGCCTTGGTAGCCGTCCCGGCCTTTGCTTCCCTGCAACAGAGACAAAACATTTTATTTATCTTGACACAACCTCGAGAAGGGACTGTGACAGTGTTATTGAAAGAGTTATGATAAAATTAAGAACAGTTCATCAAACTCTCTTACTGCCCAGGGCACCCAATTTTCTTGTTTTAGACTAAAATATGGCTTTTTAAAGCTCCTTTGCTTACACCAGGAGCCAAAGCCCAAGTAGGGATTTAGCTGTGATGCGTCTCACTTCTCTTTCAGTTTGCAGTGGTTTCCTCCTCTTGTCTTCGGTGTCTTCTTTATTGTTCTTGCTGTAGAAAGTGGAGCACTGATGCTGCCAGTGCCTGAGGTGGCTTCGGTGGCCCCTCTGGGAGCGGTGGAGCCTGTGTACCTGTCCTGTCTGTCCAGAGCTGCTCCTGGAGGCAGCCGGCACTTCCTGTGTGTCACTCTGAGGTCACAACACCACGCCCCACATTAGCGGCCCGAGTGACCCTGGCCAGGTGTTGGCCCCAGGCCCACTGTGAAAACCTCTCCAAGATGGGTTTTGACAATTTCCACTCAGCACCAAACAGGAGCATCAGGGACTCTTAATTTGCAATTGTTTCCTTTAAAATCTCTCACTAGTTTTGCTCAGAATCCCTTGGCCCTCTCGTGAAAGAAGGTCCCTGAACGCAGTGCACCTTGAGGAGTCTGACAGCTCCCAACAGCTTTCTGAAACCCAGACTTTGTCCCCTCTGTGAAGGCCACGTGCAGCCTGGCACCCAAACTCGCTGCCAGCGCGGGCCAACGCTGCAAAGCGTGCTTGGTAGGGTTACTCCACAGGAGCTGAAGTCCACGAGGTGTGGGTGAACCCAGGGTGGCTGCTTGTGGTTGGCGCTGCGTCTTTTTCTCATAACAGGTGGAGGTGAAGACCCAGAAGCAGCCAGTTTTAGGTTTTCAAGGAGCCGGACTGGGAAGTCACCAGGGAGGCAGCGGGAGGGAGCGACGCAGAAACCTCTGCTTCCGGGCGGAGAGCGGCCCACAGGGCTGTGTCTGCAACTCCTCTTGGGCCCAGAGCAGGCACCAGGCTGGGCAGAACCTGGGAGCCACGGAGGAGAGGCCTGGCCCCGAAGAAGCCCTGGCGGCCTGCAGGGGGTGGACGGTGCTGAGGACCCAGCCCAGAACCACAGCCACCACAAAGGCCACCAGGGCCGACTGCTGTCCCCAGCCACAGCCGCCCGCCGAGTGTGATCTCTGCCACGGGTCCATGCACTTCCTGGAGTCCCGAGCAGCTCCCACAGGCACACAGCCAGGGCTTGCAGGCGTCCTGGTCTTTCTCAGAGTCTGGGCTCAGCCGGCCCGAATCGAGGGACTCCTTTGTGCGGTGCAGAAGGTACAGGGATGATAGGGTGGGCAGGCACGTTAGCTAGATGCCTTGGAGGCAGGCAGGCAGGGCCGCTGGCTGTCAGGATGAGTCCAGCTTGGAGCACCGGGAGGATTGGCAGCAGCTCTGACTGCTCCAAGGGCCGGGCACGGATGGATGCTTCTGAGGCAGGGCTTGCTCAGCCCTCTGTCCCCTCAGGACATTTGCACTGTCTTCAGCAGCTGGGATTTGACCTCCCCGTCTCTGGCTGGGCGCAGGGTGGACAGGGTGCTACCTTGGGGTGTTCCTGCCACGGGGAATGGCATGGGAAGTGGTTCACCACGGCAAGGCCTGGTGTCAGATCTGGGGTCCAGGGGCAGGGGTGAGAATCAGACCATCGAGTTTCCAGGAAGCCATCGGGCTGCGCTGCATGGCGTGTGCTCAGACCCAGAACCTGGGGCCCAACAGCTGTGCCCAGAGCCTCCAGAGGGTGGAAGTGGCACGTGAGGGCAAGTCCTCTGGTGCCCCGGACAACGGGGCAGGAAGCCCTGGGGCTCAGCGCCTCTCACCGAGGCCTCCTTGGCTTGGCTCTCACACAGGGCTGAGGCAGGCTGAGCTGGGGTGAAGCTGGCGCTCAGTCCTGTGCCCTGAAGCGCTGCTGAAGGAACAAGGGTGTGGTGCTGCCCCAAGGTGGGCGGGCAGGATGAGGGGCAGAGGAGCTGCATGCAATCACTCCTGTGCACGCAGAGCCACACTTCCTGGGGCCCCAGATCTGAAGCTGCACCCGAGGACTGCTCAAGGACTCCAGGGAGGGAGCTGGGCTGCAGCGGGGAGGCTGGTCGTCTTCGCGTTAGGGTGGAATCCGAGAAGGCAGCAAATGCGGAGGCAGAGCATCATCCGTCCCCTGACACTCACAGCGCACCCAGACTCACAGTGCAGCCTTCGCCTGAAACTCTGTTCTAGAAAAGCCCAAAATCCGCCCGCAGAACACGTGCTGAAAATTATTAACTGGGCTACACTGAACGTGAAATGACGCAGGGGGACGTGTGGGGCAGCAGGAAGCTCCCTAAGAGTGGCCTCGGTGACAGGGCCGTGCAAGGCCCAGTGCGGGGTGAGGACAGGCCCTGGGGAGCCCGGCTGAGTGCGGATGGTCGGGGCGGAGGGCTCCTCGTGCGCTGCAAGCGCAGGGGTCCCACGCTTCCGGTCCCCACCCGGCAGCCATCCCGAGCGGAGCCCCGTACCACCTACCTTCTGTCCTGGGAATCCACGCTCCCCATCTAGGCCAGGAGGTCCCTGGTGGAACAGAAGACAGAAACAATTAACAGCTCACAGAAGCAGCCAGCCTGGCGTCGCCTCGTTCGCTCTGAGGATTCTGAAGAGCAGCAGGCGAGCACAGTGGTCCCCTTGGAAGCCGGCCCCGGCCCGCCCCCATCCGAAGAGCAAGCCGCCCTCTCCAAGAGGGCTGTCCAGGGCACCTGGGACGTGCATTTTCCACAGGAGACAAATCATCTTAACCGCATTTCATACATCTCAGAACTTCCACCCGTAAAGAGGAATGGAGAAAGCACAGGACCATACAGCAGGACAGAAGAGGCGTGCGTTAGGACGCCCTCCTTCCTGCTGTGGAGACCAAACCATGGCTCTGCGGGGTCTGGCGTTCACAGGTCACGGGGCCCTCGGGCTCCCCCTCCTGCCAGGGCTCTGCCCACACCTTGCACTGGGCTGCGCTGGGCCAGGGGGAGCCAGCAGAGGGGCAGGGGGCACCTGGCCCTCAGGGCCGGCCCGGTCCAGGGACATTCTTGGTGACTCTTAGGGCAGCCAGCAGTCAACCGTGTTGAAGACGCTTCAGGCCTTCAGGGACCAGAGGCCGGGCGAGCCGAGGAGCAGGAGCAGTACCTCCGCCTCCTCCACGCTGGGGGCGCCGGTTAGAACCCCAGGACCGGGTGGGTGACGGTTGATTGGGTGCGTGGACCACAGGGGACACAGAGCCCCGGTGGGGGGACGTCCACAGTGGGAGGCTCACGGGGTGGGGTGCAGGCGTTTTGGGGACAACAGGAAATCCCTGTCCTTTCTGCTCCATTTTGCTAGGAACAAAACTGTTCTCATCAAAGAAATGCTATTTAAAAAGCAAAACCAAACCAAACAGCCGGTGCGGTTACAAAATGATGAAGACACATTACCCATGTGTACATTTCCCCAAGATGAATATAATTACCATGTATTGCAAACATATGCTCTTAGAAAAAGGACTTAAACAGTGCAGCGTGGCTTACCCGTGTTCCTGGAAAGCCCATGATCCCTTCTTCTCCCTTGTAGGAAATGCCCTAGGAGAGAGCAAAGGGTGTCAGGGCCACCAGGGTCGCCAGGCCCACTGCAGCTCCCCAGCCGGGCCCAGCATCCTGCACTGGTGACCCCATTCTGGCCCCGGGGAAGCCTCCGTGTGTGCTGGGCTGCCTTTATCAGATGCCCTAGGTCACTGCCACGGCTAACGACAGGGAGAGCTGGAAATAAGCAGCAGGCTGGGGGCGAACGCGGGAGGGCAGAGAGCACCCATCTGCCCAGGGCGAGGCCAGCTGTACCCCCCGAGCCTCACGGCAACTCTAACGCCAGAAAGGGCTGAGCAGCCGGGGTACATGCGGATGACCCGGTTCTCCAGAGCCCTTTCTTGCCCACACAAGTGGACGGGAAACTGAGCCTGCTAAGCGGGCAGTGCAGCCCCCTGCCCCACGAGAACTCGGGGACTGCAGGGCGGGGAAGTGGCTCTGTGATTGGACTTACTTTAAACCCCGGTTCTCCCTGACTGCCCTTTTCACCCTGTGAAGAACACGAAAGATAAGAAATGCTCATTAATTGCAGAACAGTAATAGCTACCAATCCACCCAGGTTTATTTTATTTTTATTTTTTTATTTTTTTGGTACCGGGGATTGAACTCGGGTCCTTGTGCTTGTGCAGCAGGCAGCGAAACCACTGAGCTAAATCCCGGCTCTCACCCAGGTTTATAATAGGAAGTGCAAAGTATTTAATAAGACTTTAAGTAATCTTTTAAATTAATTGCAACCAATGATTCCTAAATTTTGCACCTTCAAAATTAGAATGAGAAAAAAGGATTATTTCTTCCAGACTTTCACAAAATAAATTCTGTCTTAGGGGCTGGGTGTGTGTGTGCGTGTGGCTGGGCCTCTCCCTGAGCCACAGCTGGTTCCTCGCATGGGATCTTCACATGGGTGGTGTCTTTATCTTTGTGTGTCCCACTGTCTGTCCCCGCTGGGAGGGCCAGGCTGGAGAAGAGGCCCTAACCATGGTATTCATTCCAACACAATACACACGTCTGGAAGGTTCTCTGAGTAAGGACGTGTGTGGAACATTCAAATCTCAGCCCGGTGGCTGCAGGAAGCAGTGTCAGTTTCTCTGCTCAGTTCTCTAGGCCAGGTCCTGGGCTCCCCCCCAGGTTGACAGCTGGCTTCCTGTGACTCACGTCTGCCCCCTGCAGGCTGCCGGGAGCCACCCCTCGGGGTTCCAGAGGACATACAGTGGTGCCCTGGACCTTTCCTTCCCCCATCGCTGTCCTGACCCTGGACGGAGGCCCCAGGGCCACCTCGGAATCCACACCTGTCGGTGGTCACCAACTCAGGCCATGGCTGCAGGGTGATTTCCGTCTTGTGACGGTGGCCCTGGCCGCCAATCCTGCCTGTGCCTGAGGTTCCCGCATCCACCGTGACAGACACTGGGGGCTGGGGTCCTGCTCTATGGGGAAATGAGACCTCCATGTTTTTGTGTTGTGTGCGTCCCACACGGCCTCACAGTTACTTGCTGGCTCTCTGAGCCGACGCGACCACCTCCACTTGACCAAGGGACACAGGAGGGCCAGCAGAGCTGACCTGTCCCTGCCAGGAGGGACCGCGGAATGCGAGCTCCACTGCGGACCGGGGTGCATGCTAAAATCACATGGAGCATTGAATGAACATAGGAGAAGCAGGGGAAACTGACCTTGAGCCAGCAAACAAACAAAGCACAGTCAGGTGCTTCATGGAGGAAGGAAAGTGGGTTTTATCTTCCAAATGTAACACTCCACTCAGGTGCCCCAAAATCCTGGCTTTGAGTTATGCTTGGCTCCTTAGCCAGTGTCTACCTCGCAGACTCATACAGAAGGGTAGATTTGAGGTTTTTAGTGGATTCTTGTGTTGCTTTGAGTTCATCACAATTGTGTAAGAGCACAAACTACTGAGGCAATTTCCCTGAATCTAGAGCGATCTGGAAGCATCCAGGATGTTCCAGGGGCTGGCTGTGGGATGTGGCCGTCAGAAGAGACTGAAGACAGTCCGTTGCCCTCTGCCTTTTCGAGTCTAGCTGGGACGCCAGCGCCCTCTTACCTTATACATATCAGGGTGGATGGTGGAGCCGGTGGGAGCAACGATGGGGTGAGTGGTGTCCGATGGGATTCCATTGGGTCCCGGCTGGCCTTGATCACCCTGTGTGTGGGGTGGCAAAGCAGTTGTTTTAGGTGGAAAGGAAGTACAGCAGGACAGCTCATGAGAGCCGCATCTTGGAAGTGGCCTGTGTGTCCGTCAACAGATCAATGGATAAAGGAAATGACTTTTACACACGGTGGAGCACTAGTCTGCCAGAAAGAAGGACAAACCTGAGTCCTGTGTAGGAACATGGATGCGCCTTGAGACATGATGTTAAGTGAAATCAAGCAGATGCACAAGCTTAAATATGGCATGGCTTCTTTTATATGAGAAACCCAAAGCATAAATAAAATTAAGAGATAGGTAACAGGAAACAGGGAAGTGGATTTTTTGCAAATGGGAAGAGGACCAGAAGATGGAGGAGGAGGACGTGCAGTGAATTGGGATGTGTCAGGTACACGCACGGATTCTCCATATGAATGGGATCGGTGTGTTCTGCAAGTGTGTATTCATAAAAACAGAGATAAAAATAAATGTTGAGAAAGGTACACAACTTGATAACATCACCATCCCCCCACAAGGCTGCTGTTTTAGTTTTTGTGCATATCAGCACATGTACACCCATCTTGTCCCACGGTAACTGTCACGTGACAAATCAGCACCAGACAAAGTGAGTATAATAAAGCTTCCTGCCCACACCCCCAGTGCCAGCTCAGACCTGATGCGAAGCAGTGCCCGGCGTGACCTTCTGACTCACAACTGTCCCTGCAGGGTCCCGAACCTGTCCCCCTGCCTGCCTGTGACCCCTGCCCTCCACACAGATCTGGGAATCGCGCACCCTGCCGGCTGCCCAGAGAATCCACAGGGTTTCCTTACCTTTTCCCCCTTTTCTCCATAAAAACCAAGTCCTCTGTTGCCCTGGAAAGGTAAATGGCTTCTGTGAGTTTTTAAAAGGCTCACAGTAAAATACAATTACTCTTTTAGGAAAAAGCCCCAGGCCCCCTGTGCCTGACATCACTGAGCCCCACACCCCCGGCTGGACGTGGCCAGGCCCTGTGTGAAGGCCTCAGGTAGACCCTGAGGCTCGCCCCTTGCGGTGAGCTGGCCCTCCGCTCTGCTTGGCCGGGGTCCGGGCCCGCCCCTCTCCTCCCCGAGTCCGCCCCTGACAGCCACACTGCATTTCCCTTCTTCTCCCCTTGATAACATCACCCAAATCGCACAGAAACATTTCCTATGTCTTGGGTGATTTTGGGGGATTTAAAATCAATCCAAATGTGGCGATTTGGGCAATTCCTTGGCTTCAATCGAGCCTTTCTTCCTCCTCCTGCCTAGGAGGCAGGACCGCCCCACAACCCACGTGGGGACAGACTTCCAAGGCGTGGGGCTCTTCCCAGGCCTCTACTCCCACGGTGGGACAGGCTCACGTGCGGCCCTCCAGACTTCTCTCTGCAGCCCGCCGCCGGCCTCCACCCGTGTGTGCGGCAGGAAAAACAAAGCCTTTCATTAAGCTTTGGTTTTGGTTCTTTCCCACCTGGCTGGGAGCTGCAGTCAAAGCCCTGAGCAGCGGCCTCGCCAGAGGAGGAGGCCATGGGGCCCCGACTCTCCCTCTCCCTCCCACCCGGCTGTCAAGGCCACCAGGAAGCGACTGTTTGGTTTGCGGCGGGGCAGCCAGGGAGATCTGAGGCCGTTGCTCCGGCTGCCTCAGTGTCCCGGAAGCCCTGCTGTGGGAGGGGAAGGGGCCTGCAGACCCCGGGAGGGCGGCAGCTGCGGTCCCCTCCAAAGGGGGGCAGCGTGGCTCCCAGACTTCCTGCAGGCCAGGCTGAGCAAACCCCTGTCAGCACCATCTGTCCGGCCTCCTGGGGCACCGTGAACCCCAGTTCTGTCCGCTACGTTTCTGGCAAACCAGCTGTGCAGCTGTGCTTCCCCCCAGCCAGCCACCCCGAGGCAAGCAGCCCAGCGCGGGCCGGGAGTCGGCCTCAGGCTCCAGCAGGACCCGACCACATCCAGGTAAGACGAGCGTCTGCGTCTCCCCACGACAGATAAGGCTGCATCCCACCCATTCACAGGAGATGGACACCAGCTGTCCCCACACTGATCTATGCTACTTATTCCTCGTTGCTCTTATTTTGAGACAGGGTCTCGCCATGTAGTTCAGGCTGGCCTTGAACTTACTATGTAGCCTAGGCTGGCTTTGAACTCATGGAGATCGTCCTGCCTCAGCCTCTTCAGTGTTGTGATTATAGGCAGGTGCCACCACACACATATTGAAAATGGAACACTTTCCTTTTTCTTTCTTTCTTTTTTTTCGGTTTTTGATTTTTGAGACAGAGTGTGGCTATGTAGTTCGGATTGAACTCACTATGTAGCACAGGCTGGCCTCAGGCTCCCAACTGCTGGGATTAGAGGCATGTGCCACCATGCCTGGATTTTTTTGAAAATGCTACATTTCCAATCAAACATTCATTGGAGTGATTTTTCAGACAGCAACAGGAATGTGCTGGCTGCCTGGCACACAACGCCTCTTGACTGGGACAGCCACACGCTCCCCTGGACCTAGGCTCGCGGGCAACCACTGAGCCTCAAACACCGTGAACGGCCTCTCGCCAGAGTATAGACAACACACAGCTGTCAGCTGCGCAGTCATCGGGTAGAAACGTGCACACAGCCCAGCCCCTCCGCACCTCGGCCCCCAATACTCACCGGCTCTCCTTTCGGCCCGGGGGGTCCGGGGGGGCCCTGCACAAACACAGACACATTGCAGACATCTGCCAGGGGCCCTGGAAAGCCATTTGCTGCCATCTAGGACACCACGGCCCGGGGATGAGGCAGGACGGCGGGGTCACCAGTTCTAGCTGCTGGGCAGAATGGCTCTTCCCAGTCCACTTGGGTGTGCCTGGGCCTGGATGTTACCGTGGCCTTGCTGCGCCCTCTGGGTCCCTGCCCTGTGGCTTTGCCATAGCCCCGATCCCTCTGGGCTCCACAGACACCGTGTGGCAGGGTTCGGAGGTGGGTGGGCCCCAGACGCTCTGGGAAGATTTAATCTACAGAGCAGCGCTCCGGTACTGGTACCGGGCGACACAGCGAGCAGGCGGTGGGGCTCACGCTGTCAGAGCAGCCACACGGCCTGCTCCAGATTTCCCTGTGCTGTGTCCCTTAAAGAGTCAAACTCCAAGTCCCGAGGGCCGGCATTAGGAGGAAGCCGGCCACCAGGTGCAATGCCGGGCAAAGGCGTGTCCTGTGTCCTTCCGCCTGGGCGACTCTGCCCCTCACAGACGGGGCTCCTTGGGGAAATGGTTCTGCGGCACCAAGGAAGTTTGCTTTGCAAAAGAAGACTGCCATTCATGCCATTTTCTCTCAGGGTCTGTCAGGAGCGGGCACAGCCTCCGGGACCCCCTGTCCCAGTCTGGGGCTCTCTCACCTCCGGCCAGAACCTTGCCTATGCCAGGCCCATTTGTCTCACTGCTAACACGGAGAAGCGGTGCATCCGCAGCCTTCTCACGGTGGCCTGGGCCTGTGTGGGGCCCGGGGTTGCAGTGGCCCCTTCTTTCCCAGCAGCTCCCCTCATCCTAGCTGGGGCCCCTCTGGTGGCCGGGCCGGGTGTGATGCTGCCTGCCCCTGGGCCATGCCCGTGAGACTCACTGCAATGGCTGAGGCCAGGGCTCCACGGTCTTCCCACTAACGGCCCTGCCCAGGAGGAGCCCAGGTCCCCCAGTGACCTGTGGGACCTTCCTGCTCTGCCCAGTGGTGATGGCCTTTGTTGCATGGCTGGGTGTGGGTCCAGGTCCTCAGGCCTGGGAGGCACAGCCAGAACCGAGGCCGAATTAGGTGTGGCTGGCTGTGAGCCAGCGACCGTGACCCGGAGTCCTCTCCGAGCCCTTAGCACGGCAGCAGGGCACGGAGAAAGGCCTGCTCTGTCCTGGAGGTGCCACAGGAGCCCTCGGACATGGCTGCTCTGCAGAGCTTTCCTGCCCCAGCAGGTGAGCAGCGGCATCTGCGGATGACCTGGCCCCAAAGCCTGTGGGCTCGTGGTACTCACCGGTCTTCCTGGGGCTCCGACTGGACCCATTGGCCCCATGGGCCCAGGGCGGCCGGGAGGGCCCTGTGGACAGGAAATGAGGCTGTGTTGAGAGGAGGGGCAGCCCTGAGCGTGGGGTTCTGAAGTCCTAAACATCCCACCTGGATGACTTCTAATCAAAATCAAACTCACCTGGAAGCCAACCAGCCCAGGCTCTCCGGGTTCGCCCTGCAGAGAGGAGACAATGGTTCAGAGTGAGTACCTCTAAGCACCTTTAGATTTGGCTTCATTTTGCTGCAGAGTTGGAGACAGCATATGGGACATACCAGGCCATCAAGACTCGGTGATCTTATGTTCAACTTGGGGCTTGGGGCACCATAAACACAGGAAAGGGTGCGCCCCCAACTAATGCAGAATCGCAAACGTCCCGGATGGAAATGATGAGTTCACATAAATTACAACTTTGGATTGTTCCATTATTCCAAGAATTCCTTTACCAACTCGTCCCCATACAGAGAGCTCACGAGGTCGGGAATTTACATGGGACTCTCAGTTCTGCCTCCCACCACCAGCCACATACCCTGTATCTGTCTTGGTCCTCTCTGGACAGTGCATAAGGTTCGCCTTTCTGCCCCTTGGGTCCTGGGGGCCCCTAAATTAGCAGGTATTTCATAAAAAGAGAAACACAAGAAAGTCCATTAATAGTCAGTGTAGGACAACTAGGCAGCAGTCTTTGTAGCCAATGCCTAACTGTTCCCATGGCTCCACATCATCCTGAACACCAACCCCTAGATTCAGTTCCAAGAGTGAGTTCAGTTCCAAGGTTCAGTTACTGATTTCATATTCACTCAACAGTGTCTTTTCCTCAGAGTTACAATGGAAATGCTTTATGGGATTTAGCTTAGTTCCAAAAACCCAAATGAAGCCCCTCCAAACTTGTCTTCTAGCATATCATTATGTTATTTTTCTTTGGAATAAAATTAGGTGCTGTCTTTGGCATTAGTGTTCTAACACTATGAAGGCACATTTTCGAGGGGGGGATACTGGGCCAGTCTTTAAAACTGGAATTGTGTTAAATACAGACAGTACGTACATACACATATCTATGTATGAACGTCTTTCAATACCTGCTTATACCATCAATTTTAAAGTAATGGAGACAACTCTTGGTTATGAAATTTAGAACTGGGAATGATGAGCTGATTAAAAAGCTGAACCACAAAGAAATCACCAGTGGAAGGGAGAGGTGGGACCGAGTTGCTAGAGAAATAAATTCTTTGCAGGGTGAAGAGCAGGAAGCTGTCCCTGGCTTCCTTCTACCTTAGAATGTTTTTTAAAAAAGAAAAGTCTTAATTAAAAATTTTTTTGGAGCATAACCCCGAATTTGGAAGCTTTTCACAGTAAGAAGGCAGCAACATACTGCAAAAATGTCAGAGGTGGTCTGTGCAAAGACCTAAATAATGAACTGGACTATAAAGTTGCTAATCACTGTTTATAAAAGTTCTTCCCTGAAAAGCGCAGGCCCAGGTGCACCTGCCTCCCTGTAAGGAGGGAGAGCCTGACCTCCTTGAAGGACACAAAGGCTGGTTCATCGGACAGAGATGGGGACTAACAGGCAACGGCCTCAAGGTTCCCACAGGAGGACAGGAAGGGGCTCTCAGGAGAAGGTGGGCAGAGCATCGTAGACAGAACCCACCAGCTTCTACCTCATGCTTAGGAAAGAATGTGGCCCCTCGAACCCAGGGCCAGGAGGCCCCGAGCACTTCAGGGAAGCACAGGAGGGGCTGAGGCTCTGCCCACCACGGTGAGAGGGGTCCCCAGCGGGTGCCCGAGGCAGCCGTCCTGCCCTCCGGGGGGCTCTCCAGGACACTGCCCTCCAGCAGCCCGGCCTGGGGGTTGGGGGCAGAGGCCACAGCAGCTCTCCTGCATGTGTGCAGATGGTGCCCACTCAACTCCTGGCTACACGAACCCACCCTGCGCCCCACTCACGAATGTGCCAGGGAAGCCTTCCGAGCCGGAGGGGCCTTGCGGGCCTGTGTCACCCCTGGTCCCGTTGCAGCCGTCGTAGCCCGGCCTCCCTCTGGGCCCACCCTGGCCCGGATATCCCTGGGAAAGGGAAAAGCAGGTGAGGCTTCCAGCCCACATGGGTTGCTGGTTTGCACGTAACTGTGCCACGTCACAGTTGCCTACGTTCAAGGAGGCCATGGCCACGCAGGAGTCCAAGGAACAGGACTCGGACATGGACGAGGAAGCAGTAGAAGATTAGACAAGGGCCTGCAGGGGACGCTCAGGGCCACCTGCCTGGCTCTCAGGGTGGCTGTCATGCCCGAGCGGCGTGCAAGGGCACCTCCTGAACTTCCACAGAGGACCCCAGGCGCTGTGGGCGGTTTCCAGTCACGCCGACTAAGTTTCAGGCCGTGAGCAAGGGACCTGTGTCCTAAGCAGACCCCAGAGGGCGTCACACCCCTGGGGTGATTCTGTCCCCTGCTCTGCCACACGCAGAACTGAGTTGTTCCCAGCTGTTCTCTTTGGGAAGAGAACTTCGAGGTATGAGTACGAAGTATGTGTTCTGAGATGTTGGCAGGAGCCAGAGTGGCCCAGGCAGATATGCAGACACCTCCACTGCATGAATTTGGGTCCAGAAGGCACAGCGGGGCAAGGCTGGTAATCTACAGCGTATGTGCGACGTGACTGCAGCCTGCGCTGGTTTTCCGTTCTTCAGGCGACAGATTCTGAAGTCTATGCTTTCAGTTGTGCAATTTCTTTGAAGCTTGGATTTCTTGATAACATTCCAGAAAGATTTTCCAGACCAGTTAAGATGTCTTTTAGATTTCCTTTGAGAATTCTGGAAAATTTCAAGAGCAACGAATACACCCTATACACAGTGCCTTGTGGCCCAGATGGTATTAAGAAATACAAGGAGGAAAGTGGAATTCTTTGATTCGCACAAGTTTTTGCTTCAGATGCTGGAAGCCACTGCTTTGAAGTGTTTCTGTCAGGCAGGGAGGTGCTGGTGAGTCAGAGAAACCCCCGTTGCGCCTGTAAATCTGTTAATGCAGCCAAACCTATTAGCAGAGCCAGCTATTGATGACCCTAAAATAAAGACACCAGGACCTTTTCTAAAAGCCAGTCTTTCAGCTTCAGCCCACGAAAACAGCTCTCTGAATTCTGGTCAGATCTTCTGTGTAGGATGCTGCTTTTGCCTAAAATGTACCCTCACTTTCTTTGTTCTCTTCCTGGAGTATCTGCCTGCAGTTTCTCGTCGGAAGTGAACTACGTCACCTGCAATAATCACATACCACTCTGATCTGAGCTTGAAATTGGGCTTCTGAGAAAGACTTGTATCAAGCTAAGTGCGCACGTGAGATCTCTCAACATGGAATTCCAGGGGCCGGGGATTTAGCTCAGTGGTTTCGCCGCCTGCTACGCAAGTGCAAGGACCAGAGTTCGATCCCCGGTACCAAACAAAAACATGGAATTCCATACGTGTCTACAAGATGTACTGCAAGCGTTTCCTGTGTATCACTTTCCACGCCATCTAAAAGGCTAAAGTTACAAGGGTCACCCAATTCCACATCGGGGAGCTGACTAGTCATGACAGTGATGTCAGTCAACTAGTTGGAGCAGCACCGCCATCTCGTAGAAACAGTCTGCTCCCTCACTGGCGAACTGTCTGCTTCCGAATCAAAGGAGTTCAGGGCAGAAACAGGAATGAAAGGAGGGGCAGATCAGTTTCCATTTTTATCAAAATAATATCACCTTAGGGTTTTGAGTTTCCAAGGACGACCAGTGGACAGTCCAGAGTCGAAACGACGTTTAAAAGTGGGTGACTTAGTTTTAGGCCACCTTTAGGAAAATCCTCCACTATTTCTTTATCCCATGCCTCAGCACCCCAGCAGGACAGTGGTTTCCCTCTGTTCCTGGTTGCGTGTCATGACCGAGGGTCCGCCTGAGCCCGCCAGAAGGTGACACCCAGGTCCCGGCCACAGAGGTCGTGGTAAACATGACCTCTTTCCTCTTCTCTGCTTCCTTCTACTCTTCTGGACGTCCCCTCGTGTGAGGCAGGCGCGAACTCTTCTGTTAGCTCGCTGCTCATTCCCTGAGTGTGCACACGCACTTGAGTGTGTGTGCATGTGTGGGTGCGGTGTGATGTTCGTGCATGCGTGTGCATGCATGGGCACATGTGCACACACATGTATGGCAATGGGAAGACACGTGTGCAGGTTAAGGGCACTGACATCTGCGTCTCCACGCGAGGCTTGGGAAGCAGATGTCTTGGCACCGCAGCTGCAGACGAGGGGAGGCGTGAGGACAAGCGACAAACATTTATCCCGAGGTCAGATCTGGCCAGGAGGCAGGCCTGGGAAATCTGCACTCGCCTCCCTGGGAGGAGCGCCCTGAGTCAGGCTGTTTGGTTTGTTATTTTATGCCACAAGAAGTAAAGTAAACTAGGTTAGAAAAACACATTTTATTGCACTTTGAGATTTTTCTCATGAACAGCCCATGCCTTTCCCTTTGCTCACGCTGTGTGCGGTCACCCGCGGGCCCTGGCTGCTCCAATGCGGGGCCGTGTCCTGTCTGCCCTGGCCGTCCGTCCAGCTGTCCCCAAGAAAGCCAGACTGGCCCTTCCCAGCGCAGCTGCCGCAGGCCCGCGCCTCACGCAATGCAAGGCCCGGGGAGCTCGGGAGCCGTGAGGAAACCACCCCGGACTGACTGGGCTCCCAGGGAAACCTCTGCGCTCACGTCTGCCCTAAACACCCGAGGAGGCCTCCTTCTAGATGCTTCCCCACGCCAGCATGCCTGCCGCCCACAACACACACAACGGCACAAAACCGCAAGCTTCCACAGCACCTACCGGAATCCCGTTGGCTCCGGGGAATCCAGAAACGCCTCTGGGGCCCTGTGAGGAAGGAGAACAGATTAACCAGGGCCACTCACCCAGCGCCCCAGAAGCAGGGACTCCGGCGCCTTCCTTACCACGTCGCCTTTGGGCCCGGGCGTCCCGGGAGCTCCTCGCTCGCCCTTGTCACCTTTGCGGCCTTGCAGCCCTGGGAATCCTTGAAGTCCTGGTGGCCCGTGGAAGCCTGGGAGACCTGCTGGCCCCGGCAGACCCTGCAGGACAACACACGTTCAATTTCACAATTAAAGCGAGATACCTGTGGTGCACACCTGTAATCCTCACACTCTGGGAGGCTGAGGCAGGAGGACCACAAGTTGTTTGAGCCCAGCCTAGGGACTCTCAATTTAGTGAGACCCTGTCTCAAAATGAAAAATAAAAAAGGGCTGGGGACGTAGCTCTGTGCAAAGGCCCTGGGTTCAATCCCCAGTATTGCAAAAAACAAAACAAAGCAAACCCGAAAATCACCCACCCAAGACACTCATTTCTAATCCCTGCTATCTGCCACACTCCATTCATCCTCAAAGAGCTACAGTCTTCAGAGAGCATTCAGACAACTACTGTTTTCTCCACAGCGCTAAAGAGGGATTTCTGGCTAGAGGAAGAGGCCAGAGTCTATGGGGAGACTATCAAGCCGAGACAACACAGTCCTGGGTGACTGACTCAGTGCTACAGTGGAATGGCAGCCCTGGGTCGGGCTGCACAGAACCTGCTTACCGGGCTTCTTTCTGATCTTTCTGGTGTTAAAACTGAAGTCTCAAATGGATGTGTGCAACGCCATCTCTGTACTCTCAGAGAGGTGTGGAAGTACGTGCTGGGTCCAGAGAGCAGACACACCCGTGTCTAATTATCTCTCCCTTTTGTTCACACTTCCGGAAGAAGTAAGTGGTTATGAAGTGTGTAAAACAGTGCACCATGCACACTCATCAGTGACTGGGGGACATGGAGAGATCAGAGCCCTGCCCGTGGCTGGGGGAGAGGCGCAGCAGGTCCTGTGGAAACAGCGTGGTGGAGGTCCCCAAATCGCAGCCACCGCGTGACACAGCAACCTCGCTTCAGAGACCTGCAGAGTCAGGGCAGGACTCAGAGCCCCTCGCTCCCCCTCACAGCAGCGCCGCTGGTGCAGCCCGGGGCCATGCACAGGCGGGCAGACACCAGGGGGCGTCACCCGGCCAGAGGAAGGAGCAGCCCGGACCACACGGGACCTGCAGTGGCCGTGTTTGTAGACACAGAAAGGACGAGGCTGGGAGGGGAGCTTTTCTCATGGGATGGGAGAGTCAGTTTAGGAGCCGACTGCATCCCGACCACCGACCGGGACACCTAATGGAGGACAGAGCGCCCCCTGCTGTCTGTGCCACCTTCCATCCACCGTGTCTTGGGGACTCAGCCCCACACCATTTTGACCCTGAATGGCATTTACCGCACGCGGACTCTACACCGCGTCCGGGCCACACGGTGGGTGTTTGGGGTGTGTCTGCCTTTTGGGTGCTGGGAGCTTCCCGCTGTACACAAGTGTGTGCGAACACCTGCAGAGTTCCTGTTGTTAATTCTCACGTGGAGCACCTGGGAGTGGAGTTGCCGAGTCCTAGGGCAATTTCAGTTTAATTTCTGTCCCCACCAGCAAAGCACAAGGGCTGGGTTTCTCTGCAGCCACCCCAGCACTTGCATCCGCCGTCACTTTGGGGACCAGCCTCTCAGTGTCAGCTGGCACTGCTTCTGCAGTTCTTCCAGAGCTCCTCCTGGAGTGGAACGTTCCACCCGATTCCACCCAGCTTCCTCTGGGCGGAAGGGTCAGGGAGTCTGAGGGGTCATGCACTAGACCCTCATGCCTAGGACTCAGCACCCACTTCTCTCCCCAGGTGACCCCTGTGGTGCTGGGCTAAACCAGACACTCACACCGTGGCCTGGGGATGCCACGGGTAGGTGCCTTGGGCCACCAGGGCTGTCCCAGAAGTTCGGGCTGCCAGAGGGGCTGTGTGTGGAGCAGCTGGACACTGGGTCAGCAGCGAGGGCTTCCTGCGTGCGCACCACACCATCGGCAACTTTCACCCCAGCCCGACTGCTCCGGCTGGAAAACTTCATTCCATCTCTTCCTTTACTTTCTGAATAAGTATGTTAAAAATAAAAACTGCCCCAGAGAGAGGAGGAGTCTTCTTTAATTGTCTTTGCATAAATCTCAACATCTCCTAAATTCCTAAGGCTCTTAAAATTCCTGCAATATCCATGATAAGAGTAATACCACAAAATATTTCTTACAAGTGAGCGGCTGCTACGGGAAGGAGTTAAGATTCCATCCCGTAAGCATGCCCTGCACCAGACAGTTCAGTTAATAGAGCTGTACCACTTCCTGGAAGTAGGATACTGGAAAACATCACTTAATTGTATACGCAATGAGATCAGAAAATGCGGTGAATGTTTAAATTAAAAAATTACATGTGCATGTACCAACTTCCCACAAAGAATGTAAACATTATGTGCTACATACATGTACGAGTAGACAAATTATTACAGCAAAAGACCACGTGAATTCCCTCAAAATCCTCCCCCTTGCTTTGAACATGCTCATCCCATTTTTCTTGTCATTTCTTTTTTCTTTTTTTGGTACTGGGGATTGACCTCAGGACCTTGAGCTTGCCAAGATTTTCTTGCCATTTCTGCAGTAGGTCTGGAGTCCTCTTTCCTGAGGTTCTTTAGTTGTGCTGTCCTGGCTGCCTCGATGTCCTGAATCATATTCAAAATGTTTCCCCTTCATGGTCATTTTGAGTTTGAAGAAGTGCCAGAAGAGACATGGTGCCAGATCTGGTGACTAAGGTGGAGGAGGACACAGAGTCTTGTTTTTACCCAGCCTGCCTTTCTAGTGGATGGTGCTCGGCAGCAGCAGTCACTATATTTTTGATCACGCCTGGTGAAGACATGCAGGAGAAAGGACTCCAGACCTGCTGCAGGAAGTGGCAAGTGCAGTGGGATGAGTGTGTTTGAAGTGAGGGAGACGATTTTGAGGGGATTCATGGCAGTTCATCTCTTACTGTACTAAATTTTAAGCATGCTAAACAGTAACCGTGTCTTTTGATCACTACTGCGTCCTCTGGGAGAAGCCTTGTCGTGGGTTTAACCTGGCTGACCTGTCCTTATGAGGACACAGGGCAGCCGGGAACTCCCGTCAGGGCTCAGGGAGCTGGGGGGCACTAGCGCTTGCTGGGCAGCAGAGTCCAGGCCACAAGACCCCTGGATCTGTGCTGGACCCCAGGAGGTTCCTTGGTACCGGGAAGTTTGAGAATCACCGTGCGGTACCACCGCGTCCCCTCCGGGGCTCGGCTCACAGGGCAGGAGACGCTTATCTTCAAAGAGAAAAGGTCAGAGCCCAGGGCTTGGGGCTAGGTCTGTGGCATCTCTCTCCCTCTCACGCTCTGGTGACACTGTCAGGCACAATACGTCGCGGTCACCGTGGCAGGTGCTGCACTCCCTGCCCCTGGCTCGCCCAGCAGACAGGCCAGGCCGGACTCGGCTCCCACTCCTTAAATCCTGTGGCCACACTGCCACACTGATGCACACCGAGCTTTCCTGAGTTTGGGAGCCGAGCTTCCGAGAGCAGAGGAGAGCAGTCAGAAGTGCGCGTGCGCACAGTCAGCCTGCAACCTGAGCAGCCGGGAGAAAGGCCTGTGAATCAGGGTGCAGAACCCCGCTGGGTGTCGGAGTGGAGTCTGCTTCTACCCAAGCTCTTTAACCTTCCAGCATGCCTGGTAAGGAAGCGAGAGTTCCATCTGCCAGAGGAGGATGAAAAAAGTTTCCAAAAATAAAAATCTGCAGGGCAGCATTTTCCTGGTAGAGCAGAAACGAGCCGCGGTGACGCACGGGCCTCGTCTGAATGGTAGGAAATCCCTCCTCCTTCCTAAGCTGGCTCTTCCTGTGTCACCTTTCATGGGCACCGGCGCCCCAGACAGCTCTGTCCTCTCCCCTTCCCGGGGACCCGCCCTTCCTCTGCCGGCCCAGGCGTGTCCAATGCCGAGGGCAGCAGCGCCCGGTGACACTGGGGAATTCCAGCCCAAGTCCTACTGGACTTCTGTCCGCTCTTTGCCTCACATTAGAAAATGTCAGATGTTCCCCAAGGCAAGACTGCTCTCGGATCCAGGAAAACAATTTCTCCATCCAAGATTTGGAAGCATTCATGGTTCTTAAGGAGGACTGGTAACTTTTGTGAGCATTTTCATATCGCCTGGCATGAGCCAGGAAAGCCCAGTCCAAGCTGATGTGAATGTGAAGTCAGGATTTATCCAATATGTTTCGGATCTGACCATCTATACACAACGGGCAACTGTGGCTTCCACGCAACACAACTGGAAGTGATCTTAAATCTGCCTCCGTGACACACACTTTCTTACTTAATACACCAAATTTGGCACTTTTCTATGGTAAGGATTTGTTATATGGGGTAGGACAAAATGATCTTCTCTCCCAAATTATTTGGTGATTATGGTACTAGGGTCAATGTAAAGTAAATAACATTCCTATGCAAAGAAGCACACCTTCATGCTTACCTCATTCCATATTCAAACATTTATTTGAAACAGATCATAGGTCCAAGTGAAAGAGCTAAACCTATAAAATGCATAGAAGAAAACACAGGGAAAATCTTTGTGAATTTGGGTTGGTAAAGATTTCTTCTTTTTGTTTGTTTGTTTTGAGAGAGGGTATGTAGTTCACTATGTAGTTTATTGTATGTACTTCAGACTGGCCTTGAGCTCTCTATGTAGCCCAGGCTGGCCCTGAACTTGTGATGATTCTCCTGCCTCAGCCTCCTGAGTGCTGGGATCACAGGTGTGCACCTGCCTTGGTAAAGATTTCTTACATAAGGCACAAAGATCACAAACCATTAAGGAAAACAGCTGACAAGATGCAAAAGCTCAACTGTCAAAAGATACTGGGACAAATAGTTGCAAAACATGTGTTTGACAAACAGGTTCTACCTAGAATCTGTGAAGAATTCCTGAAACTCAGTCCTAAGAAAACCAATGACTCAACTGAAAAATCTGGCAGAAGATTTGAACAGACGTCACCAAAGAAGAGGTGCGGGTGGAAAACGGGCACTGAAAAGATGCTGAATGTGGCTGATCAGAGGGAAAAACAGCGTGAACCTGCAGAAAGGTGTAAGTGCAAACTCCTAGGACGGCAGTGGCAATGCCCGGTGCTAGTGGGCACCGCACTTGGAACTCCGGCACAGTGCGGGTGGATGCAGCAGAGCATGGCGGCAGGGAGAGGCTCGAGTTTCCTGCCAATGCTCCACGTCACGGCCCCTCCTGGCTCTGTGCCTGGGACTGGACAGGCTGCCCACTGGAGACCTGCATGTCTAAGCTTAACGGGCAGACAGGACCCAGAGCCCTGCAGCGGCGAGCGGATAAACAAACTGGGGGCTCCACGGTGCAGCCAGCACTCTGCAGGCAGAAGGAACAAAGTATGGGGTGTGTGTGGGTGAACCCCAACACTCAACTCTGGGAAGCCAGACCCAAGGCCTCCCGTGCTTGCTTCGGTCCTCGGCCGGGGGCTGGAGGAGATGTGGGGGACCTGCTCTCCGTCAGGGTTTGGCGGCTGTTTGGCGGTTCCCTGAGTGGCTTGGAACTGATGGGCTGGGCTCAAACGGACAGGAAAGGATGGAGCGGAGGTGGCGAGGAGACAGCAGCCTTAATGCTTTTGTGAGCCCGGTCCTCTCTTCTAGGTTCACAGACAGAGGGCGTTTAGCAGAGAGGGGAGTGTGAGCTTCGAGACATGCAGCCACAAGCTTTTAAAACTGTCTGCCTGGGAGGCAGAATAACGAGAAGGGGCCAAGGCTAGGAGCCTTGTCGGGAGCCTGGGCCACCAGAGCTGCAGAGGGGACAGCCCTGGGGGAGCTGGTCCTGCCCTGCTTGATCTCCATGAAGAGCCAGAGCCTGGAGGTGCCGCCAGAGCGCAAAGATGGAGCTCTGCAGTTGGATCTGGCATGGCCTGGGAGGACTCACGTTCTAAAGCTGAGAGACACGGCTCATGCTCTGGTCCCCCTAGAATGTGAGTCTCAAATGGGCAGTGCTGGGCAGCCGCCCTCCTGGTCTTGAGCCTGAGGGCCAGCAGAGCTGCTTGGGTGTGGGTACGGAGCCGCCTGGCATATGCTGGCACACCGATTTCCTGGGAAGGCCTCACTACCCTGTGCTTCCTAAATAAAACCATCTCATTCGCCTGAGTGCGAATCATTGCCCAAGAGGTCAGCCTGGTTCCCTGAGCCTCCTGGCGCCCGAAGGGACAGGCTGTTGGCGTGAGGATGGGTAGGGCTTGGGGAGCAAGGTGGACAGCGAGGGCTGGGCTGGGGCCGCACGCAGAGGCCTGGCTCTTAGCCCACATGAACCTTAGAGACGCCCTCCCTGCTTTGGCACCTGGCAGCCTGGGACGCAGAGCCAACCATCTGAACATCACCCAGGACAGCCTGCCCATCATCACGAGTGAGGGAGACAGGGCACTGAGTGCCGAGAGTGACAGTTAGGACGGAAGGTCACTAAGGTGTCACCCAAGTCACAGCGAGCGGTGACTGAAAGCCAGTTGCCTGTGTTCACTGCTTCCACCGAGCGAGTTTGCAGGCGCCAACCGCACGTGCCAACCACACGTGCCAATGCTTTCCTGGCATTGTCCAGGCCCATTCACACCCAGCGATGGCGTGAGTCACAGTGGAGCTCCTGAGAACCACGCTGGGTGCTCAGTCCCACCCCACAGGGCCAGGCGAGGGGCGGGCACTGGCAGAGGGCCTCCCTGCAAGATGGCCCCGCTGACCCCCAGCCGGGGCGGGGCCACAGTCACACCCGCCGGGCACCCAGACGGGACAGTGGTGGAGCTGAAGAAAAACGCTCTGGCAGTTCGCACCGTACCGAGCGGGTTGGGAGCCAGGCCTGCACAGCCAACAGAGAAG
Source organism: Heterocephalus glaber (assembly GCF_000247695.1). The sequence goes on from NW_004624793.1 coordinate 2,256,244, forward strand.
AAAGGTGCAGGCCTGGCTCCGCTGCGCTGAGCCCCGAGGCTCCCCAGTCTCTTTATTCCAAACGTGAGACTGAACTTCCATGTGACGTGAGCAGGACAGGTGCCACCTTCCGCTTCTGTCTGGTTTTAAACTCGTTTTCCGCCTAGACCTCTTCTCTGGTGGCGTCTGTTCAAGTCTTTTGCCAGATTTCTCTGAGCCTAAGGCAGCCTGCAACCACCTGAGCAGTGTGGCTGTGACTGGCAGTGTGGAAACCAGCGGTGTGGTAACCGCCCGCCATGTGCCAAACAACCCATCCCATGAACCCTTTCGAGAAACCTACAAAAATATATTTTCTACAAATATATCTACCATAAAGAAAGACATGTCTTTACCACCGCAGGGTCAGCACCTGTCAGTTGCACACCGTATAAGATGAGCACATGCTTGTACCAAAGCCCTGTGCATAAAGGACGAAGGGCGGCTGCTCTCTGGCTCGCTCTTCCGCTCCGCTCCGTGCTCAGGGCCCTGCCTGGGGCCTGCTCTTCACTGTCCGTGGCCGTCGGCCCGCCTGGCTCCAGGGCACCCAGGCTCCCGATCACTGTGAGTTCCAGCGCTGCCTGGTGGCTCTGTGTTCTCATGGCGCAATGGCAGGGTGGAAGGAAGACCCTGCACTGTGGGCCACCTCTGCCCCCGGCTTAGGCCGTGGGTGCGCTGCCCGCTGTCCTGCTGTGAATGTGATAAATGCTCCATGAACCGCTGCCCTCAGGAAACCGCTCCACTCTTGGGATCTCTGGCAGACGCCCCACTCCCTTTGGCTCCTGAGCCCCAGGGTGGCCTGACTCAAGAGGGCCTTTTGGCCTCTGCGTCTGCTCCTGACACTGTGTCTTCAGAAACTGCTCGATTTTTACCACTTCCCTCTTCCTCCGCTTCCTTCTTGGGTTCTTAGCCTCCTTGTCTGCCATTTTAATTGCGTTTTCTCAGTCCTTTTAAGGAAGCCTTTATTTCTAATTTACCTTCAATGAAATCCACTTCTAACAAGCACAGCAGAGTCACTTGAGAGTTACCAACTCCAGACCCGGGCCAGCTCAGTGCTGCGCATCCCTGAGCTCCCTGTAGCCCTGTCACCCACTGTGTGTCTCCAGGCATCCACTTCCGCATTCTCCGGAGTCCAGTGTGTGGTCTTGTGCACCTGCCTCTTCCGCTGGGCACGGTGAGTTCAGATCACCCACCAGTTGTGGGCACTGTGGGCTGTGAATGTCACTGGGGCTGCAGGGCTGCCTTCCAGACGGGCTGTGGCCTTTGCATCCCCTTCAGTGGTGGCGAGAGTGCCAGCTGCCCCGGTCCCTGTGGGAACTGGCCTGGTGAACCTCTCCGTTTAGCTAGCCTGACAGGGGTGTGGGGTGAGCACTGGGGTTTCACCTCATCCCTTTTATCCTCACAGGCCGCTCCCTTTCTGAATCCCAGACCCAGCTCAGGGTTCCCGTGTTCCTGTTTCCAGTGTGACTCCCCTTGGGTGGCGAGAACAGTGTCCCAGGCCCCTGCCACTGCCCCATAGCACCGTGGCCTGACCCACCAAGATGCCCCACAGTGTGCTTATGCCACAGCGCCCTGAGATGGCCCAGTGCCTCTGGGACCCTGGCCCTTGAGCAGGGGCGCCCCTGCATTCAGCTTCTGTCCCCAGCACACCCAAGGGCTCTGACACCAGAGCCGCCCCACGAACTCTGCCAGAGGAGCGGGCTGTGCTCTGCACTCATTCACTCAGCTCTGCCTCCCCCTGAGTCGGGATCTCCCGCAGCGACCTTGGTCTTACAGCATTTTTCTTTTGCCATGTTGGGCATGGAACCCAGGCCTGGCATAAGCTGGGCCAGTGCTCCCCGCCGAGGTGCACCCCAGCCCTGGGCCCTGTCTGACTTTGGAAGCAGAGCTCCGGCCAGGATGCAGTCACCAGCGGGAGATCACTGGGCCTGCAGGGGCAGCCCTGTCAGACACAGCGCGAGATGCCATCTGCTGCAGCTGCGGGGAGGAGGCAGGGCTCTGAGGCTTGCTGCGGTGGTTTCTGACCTGAGTCGCTCAGGACAGAGCGGCGGATAAACCGAACCCGCAAGAGCAGCGGGGTGGAAACACTGAGACTCGGGGTGAGAAGCTACAGAGAAGAGGGGCGAATTCACAGCAGGCATCTTGGGAATGGCCACAAAAGGAGTAACTGCTCTGAAATTGAATTTTAACTTGACATCAACAGAAGCCATCTCATTACCTCCAACGTTCGTGCAGGAATGGGTCCAGTTCCAGCAGTCAACACCAGATGGCAGCAGGAACCTCATGACCTGGATGGACTTCAGGCTGGATTCCCAAGGCCGACGTCGAAGGCTCCAGACGGTTTGGGTCACGGTGACTCATCTCCGTGGGTGCGAGGCAAGAACCTAATGTTACGGGAAGCGCGTCTCCTGTGGGAGGACTGGTGGAAACTGACAGCAGGGTTCCAGTGGTGGCTGGGAGCAGAGTGGATTATAGCTGGTTCTCCCCAGGCGGGGGCCGAGCTGGCTCAGAAAGGAGTCCCTGAGCCCCCTTCTGTCACTTGCTGGCAGGAGCCTCGCACAGGCCGGGCAGGTGAGCTGAGACTTCACGCGCCTGAGATCCGGCCTGTGGGTCAGGAGCCAGCCTGACGCTCGGGCACACATGTGCTTCTTATGCTTTGCATCCATTCTGTGGGCAGACGGAGGTGGGCCGTGGTCACTCCCCTGGCTCTGTGAAGGGCAGGCTCAGGCCCAGGGCTTCAGGGCAGTCCCGAGGGCATGTCCTCCCACAGACGTCCTCGAGGAGCAGGTATGACTGTGGGCCTGGCTCTGTCTTCCCCATGAGCCCCGAGCAGATGGTCAGGCTGCTGGTGACACTGACGGAGGCCGCCTGGGTCAAGGCCACAGGCTGTCTGAGGCTCTGCGATGGCCTCTTTGATGCTCCCTGGATGGATGGAATTCAAATGTTCTCCGACCCTGTGTGAATACTTTAGCCTTTGTTCTTGGCCTGTGTGGCTCCACCCTATGTATATTCAGGTGCACCCATGTGTGTCTGTTTGGCAGAATTAGGGATTAAACGCTGTCTCCTGCAAGTAAAGCAACTGCTCTACCACTGAGCTACAACCCCAGCCGCCGTGAACTGGACCGGCAGACAGCGCAGGGGAAGCCAGTCACAGTTCGGTCACTTTGTAGCCACTCTGGGCACAGGGATGACACCACCGCCTTGAGGAAGCCACAGTTGCCACCCACAGGGCCTCCGGATGACGGGCTGCAGGAGGACCGTGTCCTACAGGTGCTGAGGTGGCAGGGCGGGAAGGTGCTGGGGGTCAGCCTGCACCTCCCAGAGGAGGAAACGTCTCCCCCAGGAAGACAGTGGCTTGGGGATCCCCGGGTCAGGAACTGGCCCTGTGACAGTGAGAGGAGCCCCCACCTTTCTGATGGGGACAGATGCCCTGAGCGGGGTCTGGGAGCCTCGGGAAGAAGGGGCAGAGGGCAGGGCAGAGCTGGCAGCCACGTGGCTGATGAGGAACAAGAGTACGTGAAGGTGACTTCTACCTCGGGGTTGGGAGGACGCCATGAAGCCAGAGAAAGCCTGGGAAGTAGGGGCAGAGCTGGAGGGGTCTCAGGAGGGGAGCGGGTTTAGGAAGTAGCTGAGGGGACAGCAGTGATGGAAGAAATCACGGCTGCTCCGAACGCCCGGTGTGAGCTGGGGACACGGCAGGATGTCGGGGCTCCCCGCGGCTGGGACCTGTGTGCAGTGACACCTGCAGTCCACGGCTCAGGACGGCTCCCAGCACTGGGTCATTCCTCTCTCGTGTGCCATGTGGTTCTTGAAGGTTTGAGGGTTTTTTTTTTGCAGGGTTGGGGACCAACCCGGGGCCTCAAGCATGCTAGGCAGGGGCTCTGCTCTGGCCCTGGAAGCCTGCTTTTGGGAAGGGAATGGCAGACAGCCCAGTGCAAGTCAGAGCTCAGTCTTCTATTCCCGTCTCTGAGAGTGTTCCCGATTTTGGAAGTGATCCTCTGAGGGCTTTGGGCAGAGTGTTATTCCCGGCCAGACTGAGCGTCCTGAGTGTAGTCCTACGTCACCAGCCCTCTGGGGCCACTGGAGGGCGCTGTCCTCGCCCTTGTGGGCAGCAGGGAACAAAGCCACCTCCGGGCCGCGCCCAGCCTTGCAGATGGCCCAGGGCACCATGGATGCCTCAAGACCCCCGCTGGTTGAGGTGAGTCACTGGATGGCCCCTCAACACACAATAAAGGAGGGGCCCGGCCCTCGGAGACAGACCTCTGCTCAGTCCCTGCGAAGATAAGGATGGCTCCTCCGTGCGGACATGAAACCTGGGACCTGGCGGGAGGAAACCGGTGACCTGCAGGGCCGTTCCTGAGCGGTGACTCCGCAGGGCGTGCGCTCCGGACCCAGGGCACTGGTCCTCTCCAGCGGCATTGCTGGAAGAACATGAGATGGGAGGTGGGGAGAGCCCAGCGGCCCGGCTGTCGGCTGAGCAGGCACCTTGTCCAGCAAGGCACTGTGGCCTCATGGGGCGAGTGCGGACGCCCAGGGAGCAGCCGGCCGAGAGGCCTTGTCCTTGCCTCGTCCTCGTGGTCCCTGGCGGCCTCCACGTGGGGTGTCCAGGCATGGCCATGCTGGGGCCACACGGGAGATGTTTGGGCTCCAGACTGCCCATGTCCGGCGTACCAAGGGCCCCACGCCAGGCCCCCTCAGGCCCCCTCAGAGCGAGATGGTTGGCAATGACAGGAAACGGGGAGACGGCGGGATCTGGGGGCACAGGAGGACCACTGCGCTCCTGTCACAGAGTCTGGGTTCTTCGTTTAGCGAATGCCTTTCTTCAGGATTCACACGGGACCAGAGCGATTCCAAAGCCACTTCCTATTCCCACCTCGGGCCAGGCAGGGCTGGCCTTGGCTGTGCTAGGACACCGCACTCTTGCTACATACAGAGCAGCAGGACCAGGCCGGGGATTTAGCTCAGTGGTGCCGCCGCCTGCCTCACAAGCATGAGGTCCTGACTTCAATCCCCAGTACCAAAAAAAAGAAATGTGGTTCCAGAGCAGCAGGACCCAGTTGTCAGCCCTGGGCCTGTGGCACCCTGTTGCCCTCCTGGATTGTGCTCCTGGCCGGGGTGCTGGCCCTGACTGACTCAGCATCTTCCCTGGGTACTCTGGGTTTTGTATGGAGCTGTGCCAAGAAATCCCTTCTTCTTTTTAGGGTCTTGCTATGTAGCCCAGGCTGGCCTCAAACACATGGTAATCCTCCTGCCTCAGCCTCCCGAGTGCTGGGATTCCAGGTGTTAGACACCATGCCAGGCTTATTATAAGTTTAGAAGGTGTGAATCCACAAAAGTGTGAACAATATGAAAGAAAACACAGGGTGTGAACTCTATTAAGGGCTGACTTCCAGTAAGCACTGTGGCTGATTTATAAATTGCAAACAAACAACGAAGCCCAGGACTCACACCTGAGTGTGACGATGACTGCAGCAGCCCAGCGGCCCGCACGCTGGAGTCGGCCTGCACGAGGCGCCTTCTCCCTCCTGGCGACAGGTGCCTGCATCTCCTGCAGCCTCTCTGCAGCCAGGAGTGCCAGAGCTTGCCGTGTGTGGCCCCTGTGGCCTGCTCCTGGACAGTCCCAAGGCCATGGACGTCCTGGGGCAGTTTGTCCACGTGCCTGCCTCTTGCCACTCGCCTTCACACGGACGGCTGGGCACAGGCAGTTATGGCTCGGATTCGCTATCTGGTTTGCATCTGGGAATTACGCGGACAGCGGCACCGAATTTACTATCAGCTCAGCTCAGCCCGGCAGTGGTTTCTCTGAGCCTAGCGTGACTCTGAAGGCAGGTACCGGAGCGGCATGTGGCAGGGACTCACTGGAAAGTGCTCTCCAGGGTCGTAGGAAGGGGCCTGGCAGCTTCTGGCTGCTCATCCGCTCCCCCTCCCAAGCTCACGGTCAGAGACCACAGGAGTGCCCTCAGACCGCCAATGTCTGCGTCACAGCAGAGCCCGCAGGCCCCAGCAAGGAGCAGGGTTTCTACTCTTCATACCGAGTGAGAACTCCGAAGACACTGTGAAAGACGAGTTGTGTTTGTTTTAGTTCCCATGACAGCAAGCAAAACCCCACTGTCACCTAAAGCACATCAGCGCGGCTCCCCAAGCGTGTGGGGCGCCCCTTGTGGTGTGGGGGCGACAGGGAACATCACCTGCTGGAGTCATTTGCCGACTCACTTGGGAGACGTGGGGTGTGCCGAGCTGAGCTTGTTTGATCCCCTGACCGCAGCTACTCTGACAGGAGGTCAGCCGAAGGGCCGTGCCCCATGGCCATAGGGGCTCACTTCCGGCAAAGCCTCTGCTCTCACCCCGTCCCCTGCACCCCGTGACAGCAGGCAGCCGCCCCTCTCCGTGCAGTTAAGGGCAGCGCTGCACAGCTGCTCGGCTGGAACAGTGGCTGTGAAGCTGGGGACTGCGTGAGCCAGCTCCACGGTTAGGGGAGAAGCTGGAAGCTGTGGGTGTGTTCTCAAGGCCGGAGGAAAATTCCGGAAGTCCCACAGATGTTTTCTGTTAGAAGGCTGGAAGCCTCAGGAGCTACATCTTCTTCTTTTAAAACACAGGTTTATTTAGGAAGCGCTTCTTCCTTTTCCAATAGTTCCCTGCTACGCTTACCAGACGAGCGCTGATGGCGGTGAGCTCCTGGGCCTTGAGTGCCCGCCTGCAGCCCCCAGCATCCCTAGACTTCACCTGACTTTCCCACTCACTCTTTTCTCTTATTTCCTTAAGTGGAATTAGAACTTTTTCTTTAATCACCTTGAAATGAAAATCAGGTTTCAGTAGTTACGGTATTTTCCTCCTATGGGATATGATGTAATAGTCATCTTGATCATGGTTTTGCTTTGGGGTGTTCTTTGATAAATGGGGACCCCACTCAGGGGACCCGCGATCAAGTCAGGGAATACTGAAAACGTCCTGTGCTCTAATGCCAACCATGGATGTGGACTTGAAAACGTCCAGGTCTCACGTTTCTCATCTGCTTAAGAACTCCATTTTTATGACATGTGTAAAACATGGTCTCCAAAGAGCTCACAGAAGACTGGATCTGTAGAACAGGAAGGGCACCTTTCCAGAGCACAGGCCAGGGCGCTGCTCTCCTCGCTGGCTGCGGTGCATGGAGCAGAGCCCCAGCTGGCCGCGCATTCTGGAGAGTTAATCCAATCGCTGCACACGGTTGCTGTTTAGAGTGCGGGTGTGGAACTGATTCAAGAACATTCGATTCTCTCGGTGTTGGGCAATTACAAAAGGCAACAAGAATGTTAATGGGGAATCCTACAGAAGGAAGGTCTGCCATTGCCCGGCCCCAGAAACCGCAGCAGAAGCCAGCCTCACCGGGCCAGCCCCTGGCCTCGAATCCATTCCCCCTCGAGGAGCAGGTGGCCTCTTGTCCCCCTGCCAGGAGGTTCACGGAGTGCACATATAATCAGATTACAGCGAGTTAGGCCAGTTCGTGGGAATTTATGTTTCAAACATTTTCATGGCAGATCTCCCAAAATTTCAACAGTTTTTGAAAAGTTCCAATATGTTCAGATATTTCTCAAAAGTGGATTGCATCACCCAGGGACTGTTATGCATCGGGGGAGGAACGATTTCACAAGACCCGGGCTTAGTGAGACACAGGTGTCTTTTGGGTGCTGGAGGGACAGGAGCAGGTAAAGGAACTCAGGTCTGCAGAGAGTGGGTCGGAGCCAGCCCAGCCCAAGCGACTGCTTACAAACTGGTGAGGGCGAAGCTGAGCTTTGCCAGAATCCAGGACGGGCAAGCTCAGGGCAGCCCCTCTCGGGGAGGGCTTATCCTCCTCTGCCATTGTCACCTTGAGGACTCGGACAGCTGGCTTAACCTCAGGCTTTGCACCGAGCGCATGGGTGTTTCTGCTCCAATTCCTCGAGTTCAGTGTGAGCCAGAGAGCAACCCTGCAGGTGTGCAGAGGTGTGTCTTCGCCTTCTCTCCTGTGCCCTCGCGCTCCTTCCCTGTTCTGAACACCTTTCCCCTCCTCACCAGAATACACACAACAGCCACTTAGCAGTATGTGCATTCTTTTAATTTGACTGCCAAAGAAAAAAATTCTTATGACCAAAAATGGCAGGAATTTGAGGTTGGTTTCTTTTGATAAAATGGCTTAAAAAGCCCTAGAGGTAGTTCTATAACTAAGGAAGAAAATAGTTTCATATGAATTTGAACTAAAAAAGGGATGCTTTAAAGAAATGATCCTAAATTACTGTGGTAGCTGAACTAGATGATTCCCAACTCAGACCTTCTGGGCTACAGGCATCTGGCTCTGTGTGATGTCCACTATGCCTTCCACCATCCCATCCTGAAGCACGTGGAGACTGAATTCATGCTCTAATATTTAGTAGATTACGTTTACTGATGCATTGCAATAGGTAGCTGAAGTTTCCTCTTAATAAATATGCGTTTTATTATTTTTAGCTGCAACTTGAATAAATATATTTGGCCTTGTGTGTTTTCCCCCAAAGCAATATGTAAAAATAGTAAGAGAAATGACCAAGAAAGAGGAGGGACAAGACAAAGAAGAGGAGGCGGCAGCCAAAAAATGGGATTTGATTCAGATTTTTGTGCTTTTCTAAAAATAACATCAAAGCCCTTGCAGGTCCCTTGCTGTGGCCTCCACTTGTCCGTTTTCCCAGAATCCCTTGATTCTCACACATGACACAGCTGTCTTCGTGCGTATTTTCAAATCATTAGCAGGGCTGTTAAAGTTAGAGGATCTCTACTGGATTCTAAGCAGCAAAAGTAACTTTCACGTATAAAATCGCTATGACGCCTCACGCTGGAGACCTCTCCCAGCCTCCCAGCACGGGGCGACTGCTCCCTAGCCAGCCCGTCCTGTCCCCGAGCCACTCCCTGCCACACTGCACCTCGAGTGGCAGTCCAGCTCATGCCAAGGATCTCGACCTCTGAAAGCGCCTGCCTCGCCAAGATTGCGAAACATGCCACCTACGACGTTCTTAAAAGATGGAAAAAAGTTCGCCAGTCTGTTCGTGGAAAATATGTCTGGGTCACTAAGTGGAGATGAGAAATGGAAATTCTTCTCACAGCGCTCTGCTAATGTCTTTTCCTAATCAAGCCCATAAACCCCAACAGCCTGAAGCCTGCACGCAGGAGGCGAGGGCACAGCTAGGATGCCCCCCCACCCCCAGGCTCCTTGTTCCCACTCTGCACAAACCACTTCTCAGTGGCTTGAGTTTGGCAGAGCCGCCGTGGAGACTAGGCCAAGCCCCTTGTGCTGCGTGTATAAGTAAGCAGCTGTAACTCATCTCAGGCAGACACAGATGGGGCGTATCAGCAGCGGGCCAGAGGTCTCAAAGCCTCCGCATCCTGTAACATTCACAGGGCTCTGCACTGTGGTCTTGGCACGTCTGCTCCAGAGCAACACTATGCCCAAGGATGGTAAGGCTGAGAGTTCTGGGATTAGTCATGTCCCAGAACCTGGGCTTGGTGGGGCCCAAGACTTTCAGAATTTAGAGCTTTGGCTTGCAACCCAAAATAAAACCACAGAACATTTGCATATTCATGAGGGCCTTTTTGAAAACCTACCTGGGCATCAGATTTGACTTGTCCAACAGCTTACAAACAGGAAAGAGGACAAAGGTTTGCTCTTCAGGATAAAGGAGCAGCAACTGTAAACACCAGTGCTGATTTTACTGTCATTAGGGACAGAAACTGCCTTTCTTTCCTCACTGATCAAAGGGGCAACCCCCAGGCATTTCTATAAGACTATGGTTTATTGTAGAGTGGAATTTCATCCTGGGATGTTCGCAATGTTAGAGAAGGGGTAGGAAATGTGCGGCATTTCAGAAGAGGCACCGGTAGGTTCTAGGCCCCGAAGGGCTTCGTGCGGAGCTTTGCTAAGGACGGCCACTTCCAGCCTTGATGGAGTCAGGGGCACCCCACGGGGGCGCAGGACACTGCACCCTCCCACTGCGGCATCAGTCGGAAGGCCCAGACTGGGTGTAGCACTGTCCCCTCCACAGCAAGGCCGGTCCTGCTGTAGCTCAGCTGCCTGCCCATTGTCCTTCTGCGGGATCCACACCTCGAAGGGTCTCAGGACACATCTGCTACGGGGGAGGTGGCTCAGGACTCTCGCTGTGCCCTGGCACCACCTGGCTGCCTCAGGCCAGCCCTGACCCCACTTCAGCACCAGCACCTTTTTGACCAAGGCCACCAACTCGAGTGTCCCCTGACACCGATCTAGGGTGGAGGCGGGGCCCAGACCCATCTGCTCAAAGTGCACCCTGTGAGTCCCGCTGGGTCATTCTGGGTAAAGGCCTCACTGCATCTGAATCGTGTAACAGGTTTCTTTCATTCTGGGGGCTTCTCTGGGCATTTTCTTGAATTATAACATAGAGTACAGCAGAACACTGAGGAATTAAAACCCAACATGAAAGCCCTTACTTCAGGGAACTGAAACACACGCCGTCCTACACTCATGCTTACTTTATGGTGTGTTTTCCTCAGAAGAGCAACCCGAGCACGATTTCCACATCCAAGGCTGGCCCTTTCTTAACCAGAGCCTTTTGAAATGGCTCTTGGATGGGAGAGGGGCTTAGTATTAAGAAACCAAATGGGTGAAAGGTTTGGGTTGGTATTTTAATTTTGCTTTCTTCTTGAACAGTCCTTGACATGAGCTTGTTAGAGAAAGGAAAAGCTCAATTTTCCTTGCCAAAGGAAATCCCACGAGATTAATTCAGTTCCCTGTGTCTGGTGAACTCATCTGCCACGAGGTGACCCTTCCCGGTCCCCAGCACGGTGTGGGCGGGGTCTCCAGGGCACCTGGGCCACAGCCACACCCTCGGGTCCTGCCCTGGTACTCGGCGCCTGGCAGGCAGGTCCTCAGTGCCCCTCATAAGCCTCTGCGACCGTAGCCCAGGGCGAAGGGGAACCGACCTCCCGCACAGGCCCTCCCTAGACTCCTACAGCCACTCCCAGCCTGGGTTTCTTGGGGCTGCTCCAGGACCTAACTGAGAGAGGAAGAGGGGACACAGGTTCCACAGAAGAGCAGATGTTTCCCGGGCAGGAAGCAGCCAATAATTATTCCTGACCACAGTCAGATTCGGGGTGGGAGGGAGAGGGCTGGGGCTGAGCGGGATTCTCAGGCATCCCCGGGGGATACAGGAATGAGGCAGCCTTGTGCTAACAGTGCTCGCTGCACAGGGCAGGCACATCTGAGGCACCCTGCATTTCTGGTGAATTTTTCCATGCTAAGTGGGTGAATGCAGACCCCGAGGCGCCCCCAGACCCAAGCTTTCCCTGGGATCCTCTTCTCCCCTTGCCTCCTCCCAAGGAGCCCTGTCTGCTTTCTCCCTTCCGACTCTGATTTCGGTCCCAGGCCTTACCTCTTGGAAACCTACCCTTCTCCTGCTCCTTGGAGACAGTAACTGGGCTGCTGCACTTAGGTTTCAACTGCCGGGCCATCCTCTGAGTTAACTTACATTCTGCTGGGATATGGCTGGGGAACGACTCCTACTAATTCTCCAACTCTTAAGAGGGCTTTCTTTGTTGCTCTTTCTTGGTTGAGCTGTTGACTTCAACCTGGCCTACTCTTTTCCTACGTTTAAATTCTCTCAGTGCTCAATCCTGACCATTAGTACTTCGACCTTTTTCTTCCTTCTAGACTCTTAAACCTCAAGTCCTGTGGAAAACATTGATCTCCGTTTCCACCCCCTCCTCGTTCACCCTGAGAGCCAGTGGGATGCACGGGGAGGAGAGAAGGTTCTGGGAGAGAAGCCCACAAGGTGCTTAAGCCACTAGGGGTCTAAGGAGGACCAAGAAGTCCAGGGTGAACATCGAGTGAGAGCCAAAGCAGACTCCCAGGAACCCGAGCAGAGCCCACCATCCGGATGGGTGGAGGCCACCCTCCAGGGAAAATCTGGAACATCAGCTGTCATCATGACATGCCAGGGGCAGAGGCTGCTCTGTCCCTTCTGACTCCACAACAGCCCTGCAAGTAAGGTGTCCACCAAGCAGACCTCAAGGCCAAGTGGCAGACAGAACCAGCTTTCAAACAGAGGCCTGCCTGGCTCTGATCTGAACCTGTACTATTCAGTCTTCTTTGTGATAGGGACAGATAGCACAGGACCCCTGGGCCACCCCAAAGACAACCACATCTAGGGCCCCTGTGGCACAGCGGTCTCTGGTCCTCAGCTAATCTGCAAGTAGAGGCTTCTTGTGACACCCGAAGCCTTGGCCTGCTCAGTGACAGAGGGGCTCTGGACAGCTCTGCAGGTGCTGCAGCAGTTTCCCAGGGGGTGACACACGCTGTGGTAGAGGAGCCTGCTGTGGCTGGCCAGCCATCGAGGAACAGTTCCCAGCACGACTCTTCAGAACCAAAAGGAAATAACATGAATAGGAAAGCCAACACAAAGCACTACTAAAAATGAATGCATTTTTTCCCTGCAAATGAGGAAATACCATAAAAAGAAGTCTTGACCCCAGCTTCTTAGCCACGTTCATAATTTACTTGTGACCCAAATTGCAGAATAAACAGTTTGAAAAGATCCTGCCAGATACAGATGAAATAGCTTCCACTTGATAAGTATCTGTTCAGAAACCAGTCCTCAACATGGAGAGCAGGGTTCCATTCTAATTCAGGGTTGACATTCCACATGTCCAGAACAACACGGGAACAGGCAATGGTCAACACAAGCCCTGCCTCGAGCGGGTGCACGGGCGCCTCCACCGACACAGCCCTGTCCTGAGGGGTCCCCTGCTGAAAGCATCCTGAGAATGTGTCATCGGGAACCAACATCTGTGGAGCCACAGGGCGTGGGAATAGGCATCCCGGTCCCCAGAGTGGCTTTCCATGGCCTGTGGGTGACTACACGGAGGTCACACACGGACTCACAGAGCTCGGGCCGGAAGTCCTCTGACAGCTTGGCGGTGTGAGGTAGCGGGGTGCCGGTTTACTGCGAGGGTCTGGCCCGAGTCTGCCGCTCACCCATGTGTGATGCCTGGGTGTCACCAGAGTGTGCTGCCAGGCAAGACTCTGAGGTCACCTGTGCTGTCACTGTGTAAGCTCTGGAGGTCGTGGGGACGGAAGCTCCACCTTCCCCAAAGTCTCGCTGGGATTCCCGTGGGCGTCAAGGACCCTGGGCCTTGTGTGCGTGTGCGGGGCAGTGACCCGAAGGCCCCGAGGGGAGTGGGTCTCTGCACTTCACAGAGGGGTCCAGGGGGACAGCAGCGTCCCTGTGTGGTGTCCTGAGAGAACGACAGCACGCACCCCCATCGCCCTGGCACCTTGAACACGCCCAGCACACGAGTCCTGCTGAGCCAAGGAGAGTGGGGACCAAAGCCAGCCGCTTGTGCTTTTCAGTTACACACCAGGTACCGAGGAGAGCTGATGCAGCTGGACACCACACCAGAGCAGGCAGGCGGGGCTGCTCGTGTTCACGAACAGTCTTTTCTTCTTTAGATGAGTAAGGACTAAGCCAATTTTTATTTTGGTTTTTGGTACTGGGAATCAAACTCGGGACCTTGCGCTTGTGAGACAGGCGGCGGCACCACTGAGCTACATCCCCGGCCCTATTTTATTTTATTATTTTTTAGCTTCAGAAATGTTTAGGGCAAAAAAAAAAAAATCCCTAAAACAACACACAAGAAAAGCTCCTACGCCAAGGTCTGCCGAGTCCTCCATCCCAGGAGCAGAGGCACAGACCCAGGAGGGCCCGCTCAGTGGTGGCTCAGGTAGCGTGGGGAGCTGGACAGGGACAGTCCCTCGGTCCCCTCATGCTTCCCCTCAGGAGGACATCGGTGGATGCCGGGGAGCCTGTCCAACCCGCCTCAGGGTCTCGACCCAGCACTTGCTCTCTGCTGTGTGATTTCAATGCAAGCGTGGAAAGTGGATCCGGTCACACCACGTGCACACCTGCAGGGCGTGTGTGGGCCAGGGTCAGAGCACAGCACAGTCTGGGGGCTGACGGCTGCAGACGCCAGGTCCTGGGACCTTTGCTGTGGTGGCAGGAGAAGCTGTGGGTCTTCTGCCTTCAGGGGCCTCTGGGGTTGGCACTGTGGTTCAGTCTCCCCTCCAGACGCATCTGAAGGGGCCCTGGCTGCGCACAGCGGAACCTGTGCTCTGCTGATCCGCCCCTCCCGAGCCTGGTGCACGGCCGCCTTTCAGGGCAGCCTGCAGCTCGCTCTGCGCTCAGAAAGTGGCAGCAGAGCTGGGCGTGAGGGAGTGCAGGCTCTGACTCCTGCTCCTTCAACAAGTAAAAATAAATCCTGCATTTCAGGCAGACGAAGGGGAGGTGGCAGTGCCAGGAGCCCAGGAGCCTTCCCTTTTCCAGTAGTGTCTGCAGCTCGAGTCACGCCCTCCGACACTGGCCGAGGAAGAGTCCTGGCTGCTGACTGCGGCTCTGGGACAGACGCGGCCGTGCCCAGGGGCCCCTGTGCCTAGGCGGGTGGCGCTGGTGGTGGGCTGTGATGACGCTGTGCTCTGGGGTTTCACAGGCATGCAAATATCACCTTCCGGCTTACTTTTGGTTGGAGAAGTAAGGCCTTAGGAATTTTACTTAAATCCCGCTGTTACACAGGACTCTGACCCTTAGCTTTCTGCTTGACCATTTTTGGTGTTTTGTTGTAAAGGCTGCACTGTCAGGCTCTCTTGGCGATCACTGAGGGCAGCAGGAAGGCTGTGTCTGGCCATGCAATCGACAGGGAGGCTTTCCGCGCCACCCACAGTGTTGGCATTTGAGCTGCAGGTTAGGAACAGCAAGCGCTGGGCTGAGCCTGCTCCACTGCTGGGAAGCTGGGCTTCCTGAGGAGCCCAAGCTGCCCGAGCTGTGTCCACGGCACAGCTGCAGTGAGCACTTGTCGGGCTGGCACCCAGGCGGTCCCTGGGTGGGGGCTGGGAGGGAGAAGCCTCACAATCCCGCCTTCCAGAGGGGTCCGGGTTTCGGCCGTGAGCCCACTTCTTGGGCTCATTGCTGGGCCCCACGTCTCCGGGCTGAACCGGATTTAGAACAGCCCAGCCTGAAATCCCGGAAGCGCGCTATTCTTAGAAAAGAGCTCCCAGCCCATCTGGGCTTCAGTCCCCTGCGTTCCTCTCCAGCTCGGTGCCACCCCAGCAGCCAGGTGGGCTCCTCCTCCCAGCAGTGTGGGGTGATGGGGGACTAGTGGGGCGTGGCCGATGCTTGGCTTTCCTGCAGGGGTCAGAGCACTGCTCTGGGCTCACCCACGCTGAAGGTAAAATGTGACCTGTGATGATTTCTTTTGGAGTCTGACTCAGGATGCCATTCTCAGACCTAAGGCAGCTCAACTTCGGCCATCGTGGAGGTAGATGATCTCTTAAAAATACCAGCTCTGAGCCGGGTGCAGGAGCACACACTTGTCATCCCAGCACTCAGGAGGCTGAGGCAGGAGGATTGACAATTGTCCCAGGCATGCTGTGCTCCAGAGTGGGACCCTTTCACCTGGGCTTCCTTCCGGCCAGGCCTGTGGGCTGAAGTCAAGCAGTGCCACGACGCTGACATGATACTGCACTGTCATACAGCGTGCTGATTGTATCCTATACTCCGTCATCTTGGCTGCCTTCTAAGCTGCGTTTGTCACCTTCACCTTCCACCTGTGAGGACACATTTGCATTTCCATTCCCATTGTGCAGATAGAGCAGGAGGGACCTGAGATCCTGGGGCGCCGTCCCACAATTGTGGCTGGATTCGCACATGGGTCTTTATCGTCTTACTGTGCTGTGTGTCACAAGGGGGCAGCACCAAGTGCCTCCCCTTACAAAGTCAGTGCTGAGCTGCTCTGACCTGGCTCACACTGAGCAGCCTCGGTAGCACCAGGTGGTGCTGGCAACCCCCCTCGAGGACCCTGGGTGAGCTGGATGTGCACCCCTTTCCCAGAGCCCCCAGTCACCAGCAACCGCAGCAGAACAGGGCAGGATCAGAGCAGGGAAGGATCTTCTTCCACTCTGACACCCTGTGTGTGTTCTCAGCCCTTTGGGGCATTTTCGCACCTTTCATTTTTAGCCTTTATGTTCTTCGCTCTCAAGCTGTGAACATCACCTTGCTCCGGCCCAAGTCCTTGGCATCCTGGAAGCCTGTTGCTCTGTTGCTTGAAGCCCAAGGGGCAGAGCTGAGTCTCACCCGCAGTGATAGCTTGGCCTGGAGGCAGGTGGAGGGGCACCAAGGAGCTGACCTGCACAGAGGCTCCTGCTTTAGAGAGAGGAGTGGGTGGGCGGGAGGTGCCTGGGCCCCAGAGAGCAGCGGGAAATTGCTGCAAATGGACACAACTTCCCGAATGTCTGGAGCCACCTGGTGGTGCACAGGGAAGGGGAGCCCCGGAGAGCAGAGGGGCTACCTCCGGGGTGGTGACCTCCCTCTGTCTTCCTCGTGGGCCTCTGCCCCCGGTGGCCAAGTGCATCAGTTTCAGCAAGCTGCAGTTGGAAAAGGGCCGTTGCTCCCCGTTAACTTGCTGGTTTGTTATGTTTCTGTAACGGTGAACAGCCTAAAAATTCAAAAGGAAAACTAGCTATTCTTGACTTTATAGAGCCCTCAAATCCACAATCCCACAGCAGCACATGCGAATTTACCCAAGGAAAGCAGGATTGATTCCTTCTGAAGCCATCAACTCCCGAAGAGCAACATTTGCAAAATATCAGCTTCTGTGTTCAGAAACAACGGTCCTCTCCCTCTCTCCTCCTCCTGTCTCCGGTGACGGATGCAAACAGTACGCATGGCTGACCAAATCAAGGGACAAGCAAACAGCGAGTTTCCTATGTGGTTTTCTGGGCCTGCTCAGAACCAATGCCCATCCCCGGGGAAGCCAGTGTTCCTGTAAGTTTCAGCAAGTAACCAAAAAAATAAAAAATAAAAAAAAAAACGAGGGTCATTTTTAAATGTGGTGTGTCTAAAGAGAAGTTTGCAAGAGCAAGTTGAGTTGATCCTCAGCCAGGATCTTCTTGCAGAAATTAGATAAAGATCAGCCGTGGAAGTTCATGTACATATTTTGTGCAGTAATATCCATGATGCCCAATGCAACGGCTGCGGGGCCTCACCCAAACGCTGCTTCCCGAGGTTACCATAAACAGAGAGCTGAGATGGAGATGGCTCACTTCTCTGTTATCCAGAGGGTGCATTTATTGTAAACAGGGAGAACGGGATGGAACAATCTCTGACCTCTTTGGAAGAACTTCGTGAGAAGTGAGTCATTCACCCACTAACACAGATGTAGCCACGGTTAGGAAAGGAAAGGAGGGAATTTTTGTTTTTGATTTCTTCTATAAAATTCCTTCTTCTATAGTTGGGCCCATTTAAAAGCTTTCAGCGTAATTGTTAAGATAGCATTGAATAGATCCTTTAATTTCGTGTACGGTGTAGTGTCGGTTTGCCACTGTATTTGCACACCGTAAACAGCTCTGCACACAGTTGCCATAAATACACGCCGCTGTATTTGCGAAGTCGCTAAGGAAAGCCATGACTCATGCCCTGCTGGTCGCAGCACCTGCTCCGATACTTATTCATCTACAGCATGCTTCACGCCCCTCTCTGGGGATGGGGGCGGAAGATGTGTGCACATTGTTCTCCGAAAACTCCAAGGCTCGTTTCTTCCCCTTAAGTCCTTAAAAATGTGCTATGGAAAGAATTTATTCCATTTGGCTCACCCGCAAGGATGCTAAAGCACCACGAAGCTGTTTAGAGATGCCGTCCTTGATGCCTCGGCAGTGCCGGGGCTGCCTGGTCTGGGGATGGAGAGAAAGCAGGCTCAAGATGGCCAGAGAGGGGTCTTTCTCTGAGTAGGTACAGACAAGAATCCATGAATTACTGTGGATCAGGCGAAAAGTTCCTTTAAAAAAATCCCCCTTTTAAGATAAGAAACAATACTAATAAGTGACCAGTCAGCTGGGGGAAGAAAAGGCTGTAAATAGTAGGAGGGATCTGCTCTAGATTTTTCCCCTAAAGCAAAGCTCTCGGAAGGTCTGCCCCGAGGTCTGCACCCGGATGCATGGGGTCAGACGCCCTCACGAGCGTGGGCGGGCCTTGCCCTGCGGTGCAGACCTGTAGGCGGCTCTGGGGGCTCAGGGGTGCGCGCTGGTGCTGTGGAGGGGCCGAGGCCCAGGAGACAATTGCTGTGCAGACCGGGGAGCCGGCCTGCGAGGGGCGCGCGGCGGGCCCAGGCTCCAACCAGAGCCAGGCTGCGTGGCCTCCCTAAGGGTCAGAAGAGGTACTGCAGAGCTGAAATAACTCACCCAGCGCCACTCAGAGACCAGGTGGAGCTGCGCCCACGCCCACCCCCAGGCCGAGGCATCTCCAGGTCCAATCTCGGATGCGGGAGGAGGGAGGGACGCCTCGAGCCCCGCCTCCCGCCCAGCCCTGCCTCTTCCCCCTGAGGCTCAGGGCCCCGCTCAGAGTGGGCCTCGAGTGCTTGCCGAGGAAGAAATGAGTTGGAGGAAAGAGACTGTGTAGGAGGCTGTGTCACGGGTGCGGCCCCCCGTTGCGAGTGTCTGTGCACCCCGGATTCCTCCCGATTCTGTCCTGATTGTCCTCCTGGGACAGCGCCACCCTCGCCTGGCCAGCCTCTGACAACTCAGCCCGTGGTGGATTCTCTGCTGAGGCCGGGGATGTTCAGCAGAGCTCCTGGCTCAGGGTCTCTGGGACTCACTCCCGGGCTGTGACTGTGAAAGGTGTCCCTCACTGCATCCCTCCCTGCAGCCGTGTGACCCCAGACAGTACCTCCGACCCGACCCGACCCGGGGACAGGTGCAGTGCGGTTCCTGTCACCCCCAGGGGACCCGTCTGTAGGTGGCTGAAACAGGGAGAGTGCCAGACCACACTCTTGCCTAGTCTACGAACAATCCCGGAGAACATTATGCCTGAGGCACAGTGAGAGGCCGGCAACCACTAACCACGAAACAGGACCTTAGAAGTGGACTGAGGAGAGCCACGTGGACGGGGCTGCCCACTGCACTGCTCATGCAGGCTGGTGGTGTCCCGGGGTCGCTGCAGGTGCCTGACACCCCAGATGGTCAGCCGGCCTGACTGGTCGAGCAAGCCCGGATGGGGAGAGCCCTCGCTGTCCCTCGGGAGAGCTCCACCGTCCAACCTGTGTTGGGGATCTCACTGTCACTTCGGCACGGGAGACGCCGGGGATGGAGCGACTCGCCCAAGGACAGGGCAGATGGGACTGGAGAAAGCTGTCCTGTCCTTCAGCGGGTTTGCTCCCTTCGTTGCTCAGACACCGCGTGCAGGGAGCCGCACTCAGGGAGCGCGCCCCGGGCAGGCTGCAGCGTGAGCGTCACACCTGGAGTTCCCTGCAGTTGTTTCCCGGTGAAGCAGATTTCACCACCTACTTCTGTTTTTGGCGATCAAGCCACTGTGGTTATTACCATTTCCTTTAAAGCCTTCCAGATTTGGTCGTAATCCTGTATTTTCTGTATTCTAGACAATCTCTGAGTGTGAGCTAGAGGACCTCATCCTGTCACACGAGACTGTGGACAAATCCCTAGACCACGGTGGGCCTCAGTTTCCCCAATTATGACATGAGATTTACCTGTGAATTAGGTCTTTCATAGAGCTAAAATTCTCTGAATTTATTCAATACCTATTTGTTTGGACAAAGCGTTTCCTCCTTGTCTGCATTTCCTTACTTTTACCATGCAAACTATGGGACGGTCAAATCCCTGATACTTAGGCTTGAGAGAAACAACCCTGTACACACGAAGATAAAATTAAAGAGGCACATGCTTCATTTCTAGAAAGGAAGCAGAAAACACTACTCAAAGAGAACAGTGCTCTGAAGCATCTGTGGTGCCTCACTTTCCAGCTGATTTGAGACACCTGGGCGACCGACCTGTGTTGCAGTCAGGCCCGGCGTGACAGGGCCTTGGCCGTTCTATAAGACGTGGGGTCCCCAGGAGCCCCATCTGTTCACTTTTATATCAAGCCACTCTGTCACTCAACATTTTGACTGCTAACAAGGAGAAGCTTTGGACAACGTACTTAAAAAAATTACTAGAAAAGTTCTGCAAACAAGAAAAGCTCTGCTGAAATACACCTGCGTTATGTTCAAATTGTAAATCTGAGTAAAGCCATAAAGCCAGGCTCCCCGCTCACTGGGCGTGTGTTCGGTTTTTACCTTCTTAGCACATTTTCTTCCCTATTACCTGTTTCACCAAGCTTAGCTCAACATAATAAATATCTCCATGCCCAAAGCAAAAAAAGAAAAACAGAGAGGGGCAGGTTGTCTCTGACAAGATGGCAGGGAGGTTCTTTTGAGAAGCTTTCACCACAGTCCCTCATTTAAAGGGGGTCCCCCACCCCGACTCCATGTCTGATGCCCTTTGGCTGGGGGTGTCTCAGTCCAAATTGGGGGGGGCACTCCAGGACAGCGGATGATCAGCTCTGGACAAGTCACCCAGAGCCAGCAGGAAGTGGAGGCCCAGTCCCCCCTTGGGGGAGCCAGAGGCTGCAGAAAGGAAGAGGGACGGAGAGGAGAGATCAGCACACCAGAGACCAGCGGCCACCTGCTTGGAAGAGCAAGGTGCCAGCAGGGACGGGGGGAGCTCGCTGCCCCAACACAGACACCCCACCGAGAGGCCCAGGCTGCCAGTGGGGCCCACACTGACCATTAGGAGACCCTCGCGTGGGTAATCTACAGAGTGGAATACATTTGTAAGGTAAAAATATGTGATTTGGGGAGGCACATAGCTTCCAGAATATGAACTTTTGCTGAAATTTTGAAAACCATCAGCAACATAGTGATTTTTGGCCAGTGACTATGCACGCCCTCGTCACTCCACTGCTAAGCTGAAGATGTGTTTAATTCCCCAAGCTGTGGAGCCTCAGGGGAATCCCAGCCTAAGGGAATCAAGGGCAGAGTACGGACACCAGTGTCCAGCTGCACTCAATCACCCGACACCACGCCCCTTTAGAAGGCAGCCTCGCCTGCCCGGGAAGGGCCAAACCCGAAAGCTGAAGTGGGGTTTGTAGTGCGTGTGTATCACTTTCCCACCCCCTTAAGTGGGAACATCAAAAGTGGAACCATCTGCAATTATGCTCTGTGATGAGCTTTGAACCCAGTAATAGAATTCTGAGTCCAGGCCTGAGGATTAGGATGGGCCGGAGCAGGGCAGAGGCCCTGTCACATCAAAGGGACACAGGACAGTCACAGCCATCAGAAGGCCCTTATCTCCAGCAAGAGGGGGCCAGGCCCAGGTCCTGGACCTGCTGCCCAGGGAGAGGGCGGAGATAAGAAATCAGGGCTGAGTTCTATCTTCTTAGCCATAGCCAGGGAAGCCACGCAGGGTCACATTGTGTCTTGTCACCAAGGAGGAGGCCCCTGCTCCGAGCTGCCTGCCTTACTGAAAGTCCCTGAGCCAGTGGACACAAAGTGAGTTTTCCCTTAGCAAAAATTCTGTTCAACCAAAATAAAGGATGAGACACAGTCGGCGCTGGCTCAGCAGCATGAGGCTTAAAGGAACACATAGGACTCAAGCTGATGTCGGGGTGAGCTGAGGCGGAGATGCCTCGTGAAGTCAAACCCCAAATAGGCAGTGAGAACCCTGCTGAGCACTCCCATGCCAGGACGGAACACAGCTGCATATCCTCCAAGTTTCAAAGACTCAAGGTCCGAAGCATCTCATCCATGCACTTCAAGGTGGCCTTGAGGGGCCCAGGCCGAGCCAGAGCCAGAACGCTGGGTTTCTGACCACAAGGAAGTCTGCTGCGGGGTCCCTAAGCAGCCCCTCGTGTGCCGAGGTCCACAGACCACAGGCCTTGAGCTGGACAGCGAGGGTAGAGCCCTTAGAGGACAGCCTGGTTCTGCAGAGGAGGAGAGGGTACAGGCTCGGGGGCCCAGGGCTGCACCCCAGGGCGGAGCCTTCCACCTGGGAGGCTGTTCTCACCCCGAACCCCAGGACGCGAGGTAGCTTGGGGCCACAGGGCAGCGCATCCCCGAGCTTTTCCCACCACAGAGGGTTGGGCTGCTCCCCAGGGGACCTGTGCTGCTGCTGTCCCATCGGTCAGTGTCCAGTAGGAGGGTCAGCGGGCCTGTGCCCACCGAGGCACACGCAGACACGGCCATGGACAGGTGGGCGGACCACAGATGGAAGAAGCCGAGCCAGCGGGTGCTGGGGCCAGGAAGCCGGTGTGCCAGGCTGGAAGGTGCAGGGCTCCCTGGACCCCAAGCCCCGCTGCTCCCGCTCACAGATTCACACCAGGTGTGCACAGCCGATGCCGGGAGCAGTGGCCGCCCCCAGGGCCACACCGCCAGCCAGAGCCGCCCTGTGCTCTGACCAGGCCTAGAGGACACGGAGTGGGACCTTCACTTCAAACCCCGAGGTGCCTGCTTTCGGGGGACAGGCGGCTTCTAGTGACAACAGCTGACCCCACGGGCAGGCCTGTTCTACAAAGCGTTCTGATTTTCCCCTGAAAGAATCGGAGCCAGCTATTTCATCCCCAGCCTCTAAAGTACACCTCTAGGAAGGAAAGATAATCCCTGTCTCAGGAAGGCACTGGCTGCCCAAGGCTCAATTGAACATTGACTCAGAAGGGAAAGGGAGGTCTCTGACTCCCGCTTAGGAGACGATGTGGCCACGCACTGGTGTGGCACGGACAGGGCATCGAGGGAGCCAGGTCCCGGTCCACTTGAGCCCTCTGGAGGCCACGCGTGCTGCCCAGGTGGCTGGCACCGCTGAAGTCCCAGGCTCCATGGGAAATGCTCAGGACAGATCAGGGCTGCTTTCTAGACTGTGGAACAGGAGCTGACATCCCGCTCTGGAACCTGTAGTCCCTGAGCCCTGGGGCTTAAGAAGTGGGGAGAAGGCAGCAGCGGATGCCAGAGTCCATGCTGCCCTTTGGAAACAGAGTCCTCGGGGCCAGGACAATGACCTCTCATGACAGCCACTGTGCACGCTGCAGACAATGGGAGCTCAGACCCACAAATAACAGGCAAACAGCGGAAACTGCGAAGAAGGCAGAGGAAACACCTGCTATTTTTTAAAAAAATGGAACAAGATACTAATGAGTATTTCATACCAATGTTTAAAAATAATATATGCTGTACTGCAGCAAGGACAAAGAGATTTAAATAAGAGAGTGTAGAAATACACGGGAAAATCTCTATCCCTTCAGTTAGCTTTTGTGTCAAAAGGGGAAAAGATCTCTATATACAAGGAAACAAATCGAAACCTGGCATGGTGGTGCATGTCTGAGATCCCAGCACTTGGGAGGCTGAGACAGGAGGATTGCCAGGAGTTCAAGGCCAGCCTGGGCTACATGGGGAGACCCTGTCTCAAAAAACAAGCAAACTAAAAAGGAAAAGAACCTGATTGTCTTCTAGAAATAACACATGCTAAAAAGGATCACGGTGATATACAAATAGTAGTGTCTCTAAATTTGAAACAATAGCATGACACTGATTTTGTTGATTAAGAAAATGCCCCAGGAAGGGGGCCAGCGTGCAGGGACGGTGCAGGACGACTCTCCACCGGCCGCTTCCTGCCCCGCTGCCTGACACCTGAGCTCGGAAGCTCCCGTCCCTCAAAGGGAAGACGAGCTCCCTGGCCCGGCCTCCAGAGACAGGACATTATTCTTCCTTTCAGAGAAAAAGTGTGTCCAAGGGGTTGGGGAATGGACTTCTCCCTGTGCCCAGCCCCAGCCCCAGCCCCAGCCTGGCAGAGGTCCTGCGATCGATCCCGACTCCTTTCAGAGCCAGTGTCCTGGCCAGGGTGCAGGCCTGGCGAGGCCCACGCTGGCTCCCAGTCCCTTGCTAAGGCCTCATCATTCAGGGCTCGGTTCTGTGCACTACAGTGGGAGGCTTGGAATCCCCGGGGGGATAGGGTCTCCTTATCAAGAGAGGGAGGACAAGGAGGGGCAAGGCCTGGAGGTGGGGATCCCCAGCTCCTCGGGTGGGAGGGGGATCCAGGCCTTCCAGGACCCCTTTTCCCACGCCCCAGCCCACTCCCTGCCTGCCTGTTTCCGGTTCCTGTGACCCAAAGCCAACCGCACACTGAGACCTAGGAGGAGGGCATCGTGCGGGGGCGGGCGGAGCCGCGCTGGAGGGAGGAGAGAGTTCTCCAGCCCCAGGGCTCCTCCCACGCCGTCCCAGAGCACAGCCCCAGCTCCACATTTTCCAAGACACTTATCAGTTACCACACACAACACAGGGGAACGGCTGGTCTAGGTCTGATGTAAAAGGCTGCTAAGTTTTAAATGCAACACTGCATTCTCCTACCATTAGAAACACACACTGGGCTTCATTTAAATTCTCAGATAAGACTCAATGGTAAATATATCTAGGGTCCGTATTAAAACACCAGCAGATACAGGGTTTCCATGACAGTCAGCTGTTATTTCCCCGGAAACACACATGAAGCATGTAAATATTTAATAAACATAAAACCTATGGAATTCAAAGCATAAATGTGTGTAAATGCACACTCACACTCACATGTCACACACACATATAACGCGCATTTTGAAATCCTGGCTTTTTAATTGTGTCATTAATTCTAGGACAAAGGTCTTAGCCTGGAGCGTCTCACTGCTCGGTAGCTGCTGGGGAGACACGGGCTGGCAGCGCTCCTCCTCCACAAAGTCTCTCATTCATCTTTGTCATCCACTTGGGATTTCCATTACTCATCTTTCCTTCCAAGACAGATGACATTTTTGAAGGACACTATTTTTGCTAAATTGTATTTCCTTTACTAAAGAAGTCTTTTAAAAAAATCTTCTGCATTTAGGAAGTTCATTTTCACCCATAAAGTTCTTTTTGTTTATCTCCTTAGTCTGATTATTCTACTTGCGGGTATGCAGATGGCTAGATAGCCCTTTTCATCAATGCTAGCCTCAAAATAAAGCCCTAAAAATACCAGGGGGTAATTAGCATTTAGAAATCTCCTTCTTGGTCCACAGCCATCTTCGTGGAATGTCTGTGTTTGCATTAGATCAGATTCAGACGAGAGAGAGGGAGAGATGGGGAGAGAGGGGGAGAGGGCCAAGGGCAGGCAGTACCTCATTTCCATATTAGACACTTTAGCTATACTGTTCAGGAATTCAGCAGGAGTCAAAATAAAACCCTGGACCAACGTTCAGAATTAAATCACACAAATGGAAGATCACTAGTCAAAAAGCAACAATAAAAAAGAACAGACACAGTTACTGACAGTGAAATGTGGGTATTCTGGTAGGAGGCCTCTCGGAGAGCCACCGAGGCAGTGTCTGGAGAACAGGGTGCCGTGAATTTAGGGCGGATCCAGGACGGGGCCCAGTGCCCTCCACACTGACCAGGCAGCCAGGAGGGGCTGGAGTTGGAAGCTGAGAAACCCAGAGCAGGCGGCCAGGCAGGGCAAGGTCCGCACGTGAACGCTGGCCAGGAAGGCAGGGGCAGGGAGCCGCCAGTCATGTGAGCTCTACTGTGAGGGCCGGAGGCCGCACTCTGGCCTAGGCCCTGCCGCCAGGTATAAAGCAGAGGAATGGGGCTGGCACAGGAATGGGAGAGGAAGCTCCCCTGGGGGTCAGGGGTGGCCAGAAGTGGGGTCCCCAGGGACCCAAGGCCAGGGAGTCGGGCATGGGTAGAGAGGCCACCGAGCCACAGGTGCCCACGCTCACCACCTCCTCCACCGAAGCTCCATCCAGGGCCTTGGTGACAGCGACCAAGCAGGTGCCACCTACTGTGCCCCTGAGTCCTTGCCAGACGGACTGTGTCCGAGTGGTGACAAGGGGCCTTCAGGGCCAGCGACAGCTGACGCTCGTGGGAAGCCATCAGCACAGCTGTCTGTCACTCTGACTGCAGGGCTGTAGCCTTCCTGGATTGCAGAGAAACACCCTAATGCTGTTACTTAGTTAATCCCATTTTATTTGTGCTTAGTCGATTGGGAATTTCAAAAATTACTGTTTAAATTGAACACACGCACGGCACTAATCTAACTTTATTCTAACTCCATGTCCTCAGGACGGTCTGAGAAACCTGGCTTTTTGAGACCAGGCTGCTTAGTCCCAAGGTTAAGTGGATGCAGACACCCCGAGGTCTCTGGCTGTCGCTCTTCAGAGCCAGATGAGCCCAGCACACACAATGGCGGGGGAGAAGCCCTCCTCGGGAGTCATGAGGCTAGCAGGGGGACACAGGGACACCCCGCTGCCCCAGCAGCTCTTTCCTGCAATGTGCGTCGATGCTTGGCTTTCCTCCTCGATGGGGCAGGGGAGTTGGGGATGGAACCCACGCTGTCCCGAGCTGCACCCCAGGCCGCCTCCCCAGGCTTCTACAGGAAGCTGTGAGTGAATTTCATCCTCATGAACCCAGGGTGGCAAAGTTCCATTTTGAGGAAAAGTTTTTCAGTTCAAGTTTTCAGAGTCTGATTATTTTATATTGCAGCAGCACAGTGCACTTAAAACAAACTAAGATCTATAATGAATCTCAGACAGACAGAAGGCTATTCTTGTGTGTGTGTGTTTTTACGTCTTTTTCCCCCTTTGTTCACTGAGTTACCAGGAAAGTCTGTCTGGCTTCCTCTGGGAGCTGCAGTCCAACCTCCACCAGTCGGAGGGTACTTTCCGCCCTCCCTTGAGATGCCACGGGGGGAGAAAGCTTGCCAATTCTTTTTAAAAAAATGTTATAAAAACAAAAAAAAATAAAGGAAGTTTTGTTACTTATATATGTTAACCATAATGTTTATTTTATACGTGGCCCAAAACAATTCCTCTTCATTCAAAAAAGAAAAAGAAAAGGAGGCTCAGGTTGAACCTGCAGAGCAGTAATGCCATTACTCTGGGGAGAGAAGTACAAATATTTGTACAACATCAGGTGCTAACAGACAAGGAATTCAGCCCCAGGCCTCTGCGGCAGGAAGACGGGCTTCCCGCTGGTTGCAGGCTCTGCCCGAGTCCTCCAGCTGGTGTTCAAGCTTCCTCTCAGACTCCATAGGACGGCTTGAGCACACAGTCAAATCTTTGAGAGCTGTGCATCTGCCCGTGTGGCAGCCCCGGCCCCTGTATGGAAACTGCCCCTTCTCCAGCTGGTCTGAAAGGGCAGAGGTGAAAGGCAGTGCACACAAAGGGAAGCTGCTTCCTGGAGCTCCCGGAGCCTGTGAATTCCGTTCCCAACCAGTGTGCGCTCGCCAGTCCCTGAGGACCTGCAAAGCTCCTTGGCCAAATCTGGCTGGTTTTGCTGACACATGCTAAGCGGGTGCAGTGGACACAAATGACCCCAAGGTTCCTTTGCGATTTATCTAGTATCTTCCCAGGACTTTAAAAAACGCCACAACCACCACTTAAAATGCATCTTCCTCAAAGTAATGATTCCCACGCACAGCTGAAACATGCCAGCTCTACGAGTTACCACACAGAGACCAACTTCACCAGCAGAGCCGTCCGCCTGTCTGCTTCTTCATGTAAAACAGACTTGAAGTCTGAAGAGTTAGAGGGCCTGAGAGACACCAGTTTAATAAGAAACACTGGTGCTGACAATGTATCTGAGAACTTCTTAGGGCAAAGATATTATTTACGCAGCATTAATTACTTCCATCCCATTTCATTTTGTTTTGTTTTCTTTCTGGTTTCAGGATGCAGGCTTATGCATCCTAACAGCGTTTCTGACAGAGCCTTTGGTTCCTCTGGGCAGAGGGGCTGTCTCGCCCTCGAGGGGGGCTGCATGGGAAGTGGCCGTCAGCGCCCGCCTGGGCCGAGACTACAGGCCTGCTGCTGGCTGCGCATCTATTTCTGATGCCATTCGTTTAGACTCTGGGCTTCAGGCTGGACGCAGAGAGGAAATGCTGCTTCTCTGGTCAGTGGGGACAGGCGGCCTACTGAAGGCTGCTCTGTGCCTCCCCTGTGAGTCAGACATCTGACCACTTGAAGGATCCAGTTGTCTACACCACACGAACAAGCAGGGTGGGAAGCGGGAGGCTGGGAACAGCAGGCTGCTCAGGGCCAGGCTGGCCGGCTCCTTGGGAAAACTCTGACGCTTGCAACTGCTAAAAAGAAATTTATTTAATGTTCACCCCGATGCCAATGACAGGAACACAAGCTGTATGGATCATTTGCCCTTGAACACAGACAGGGTGGTCCCTGAGGGGTAAAGAGAGAAAAATGAGGCAGACCAGAGGCCCTTGTGCCCACTTTGGGGCACCCACTGCCTGTGGCAGGGTGTAGCGAGCTCAGAAGACCCTCAGAGAGACGCTGTGCGAAGTGTGGCGGGTGAGCCGCTCTGCTGCGTTTTCCTCAGGTTATTAATTTACCACATCTTAAGCGAAAGGAGGAGACTTGTCCCGACTCTGCAGAGCAATCCACGGTTTCCCTACTGTGAAAGTGGGGGACAGAAGCCTGGGGCCAGGATGGGCACGGGGACCACCACGTGGGCAGACGGAGCACCTTCCGCGCCAGCCCTCCACTCGCTGCTGCAGGACGGAGATGGGGTGGGAGAGGACCTCTGCTTTCAGACCCACACTGAGAAAGCGCGAGGCTGGGGACAGCTTTGCTCGGGTCTTAGGAATCCTGCAGCTGTTTACTAAGCAGGGGCGGGAAGTGAACGAAGCAAAGCAGAGGCCTTGGAGGGCGTGGCTTCTCCATGGCGCGGCGCGGAGCCTCGGCACCACATGTGAAAAAAGTCCCCGTGGAGAGGTGGCAGAGGGAGGTTGGCGAGGCCATGGCTTCCGCTCAGCTCATGAGCCCAGCAAAACCTCAAAGCCCAGTCTGTCGGCCACCTGGGGCGTCTCGGAGGTTCCGGCCAAGGCAGGAACCATTACTGCTGTCCTCCCGGGTGTGGACCCCGAAGCCCAGAACCGTCCACCTCAGAGTGCAGTCCAGCTAGCAGCTTTGTCCCTGCTCTCAGTGACAGATGCCCACTTCGCTGAGGCTGTGCTGGTGAGGCCACTGTCCCAAGCCCATGGGAGGGCCCTCTGCACCTGCACCACGGGTGGTTGCCCCACGTTCTTTCCTGGAGTTCTGCAGCCCCGCCTGATGTCCCTGCTCTCCACGAAACATCGATCGGCCAGGAGCCCAGCTAAGTGACAAAGGGAGAGCAGTTGTTCCCTCCTCTGAAACCCCAGACACCTGCTCTATGGAGTAAATCCATTTATTTTGGTGTAAATCCAGAGGGCGGGAGTGGCTTGAGCTCCCTGAGGAGCTCACATATCTAAGGCCCTAGACAACCTACCCAGGACTCATTAGCAACACCTGGAATCGAGACAGAAGCAGCAGTTTTCATTATGGAAGAATGTGGCATGGGCTGCCAAAGTGTAGTTTTGGAGTGGCGTGTGTGTGTGTGTGTGTGTGTGAATAAACAAAACAGGTCACATTTCTGACTTGTCTCTCCATTCAGGTCCAATGGCCACCGGCCCAGGGCCATGCCCCGACCCACTGACAGCCTCTGTGCCCAGGCAGATATGCTCTCTGCAGATGCTGGCTCACTGACGCCTGTGTGCTGGCCCTGGTCACCTAAGCAGCTTCCGGTGCAGTTGCTACATGCCAGGCCATGACCACTTTGATTAATTTTTTCCAAATAATTTACCATGCCCGTTGTTTAAGGATGTGCTGTTCTGACAGAAAACAGCAGAATTCAGGACATAGTCTGTCACGTTTCCCGTGAAGGGAATGATGATTTCAAGGATAATGGAAACAAATTCTTAAAAATCAATTAGTAGCCTTTTGGGGTTGGGAGTGCTGGGGATAGAAGCCAGGGCCCTATGTGTGCAACCACACATTTATCACCAAATGACACCCCAGGGCCTTTAAACACTAACTTGGAACCACCAGATCCTGTCAATAGTGATGTCTTTCCAGAGGACTCAGTGATTCGATATTAAAATTACGCCTTTTTAGGATTTTGAAAATGCATTTTCCTTTTGCATTAGCTCCAAAGTGGGCTTTTGGAATTGATTTTTTTTTTTTTTTGTACTGGAGATCGAACTCCGGACCTTGTGCTTTCGAGGCAGGCGCCAGAACCACTGAACTAAATCCCCGGCCAAAGTGGCCTTTTAAAAATGAAACGCCAGATCCCATCTGTGATCAGCCTTTGGACACTGAGTCTTCATCACCTTCGGTGGGATGGGGTGAAGGAGGAGCCAGTCGCCCAGGCCGCTTCTCCCTTCCCTAGCGGTGCCACTGACTTGCTTCCATGAGTTCGTCAAAGTCCTGCCTTGGGAAGATGCTTGCTTCCTCTTGCTGGAGAACGAGGAGGAGCCGCATCATGTCTGAGGCTCGCAGCTGCCTCGCCAAGGTCACCTGCACGGAGGCCACCAGACATCGAGTTTCTGGGGGAAGGGTGGTGACGAAGGCTGGGAGTTCCCAGGACACAGCAGCACATGTGGAAGCCCTGCCCGCATGACAGCCTTCTGTAGAGACGCCAGCCCCACAGATCCCGGCCCCAGCCTTGTTCTCCTCAAGGCCTCCAAGGTCTCAGTCCCACGGGCCTTGGCATTGCTCCACTCCTGCCTAGGGCCTGCCACTGGCCACTGATTTCGGGCCATTGCTCCCACCCTGGGTCCCCTCTGCCTGCCTCGATAGATCCCAGGATCAGCGCGGTGCCTGCTGGGCCGTGTGCTGATTTCACTTGAATTTCATTAATTTGAGGAAATCCTAGGGTTCAGGTCAATTTCCATGGCCACATTTCAGGCTCTTGGATGCGGCCCCGGCCAGGGCAGCCTGCACATGATGTAGGAAATGACTGGAGGGGGTGCAGCCCTGCGGGGGGGACAGCTGTCCTGGCGCATCTGTGCTCTTGGTGCCCGGCCAATGTGCGATAAATAATGGTTAAAATGTTAGCGGCAACCATGGCTCCACGTGATCTCTCCCCTGCATCAGGGATGCATTCCAGGCCTTCGGGAGCATTTTCTTTGACTAGAACGCTGAACCTTACCCAGCTTCCCCCAGAGGGCCCTGGGACTCTGGTCAGCGAAGCGTGCTGGTCACCTCCCTGTGGGGGTCTCCCAGGCTCGCCCAGTCTTGTCCTCCTCCCCTGATCTCCTCTGCCCCACTCCCAGCTCTTCTCTGGTCACCCTGGTTCTGTCACTGTCCTGAGGAGAACACACCGAGCACACCCTGCTGGCGGGGACTCCCTTCCCCCTATCACTGCTTCTCACCTTCTCCGGACCAGGTCCTTGCCTGGAGCAGTGGACACGGGAGCTGTCCAGGGGTGCAGAGGGACAGGGATGCCCACTGCCACAAGCAAGCCAGGGGCTACGGTGCAGATATGGACCAGAAGCCACTGCGTGTGACATACAGGGAGGCGGCCTGGCCCTAACCTGCCTTCCCCACAGAAAAGAACCAAGTCCCCCTGCTGCTGCAGGGGATGCTGGGGGAGCCAGGCGCTAAAATAACCCCATGGTTTTAGAAGCGGGCAAGAGCCAAGGGGAGACAGTGCCTTCTGCTACTCCCGGGGGCTTACTGCCCTTCCTGGGCAGAGATGGTGTGTGCGACTTTCAAGAGGAAGTTGCATTTGCTGCTACTGCTGCGGGTAGAGGCACTCACAGTGGCACGGACTCGAACCCTCATCCTGGACCCCGCAGGCAGGCGCAGGGCACAGACACCTGCAGGTGCCCCCTGCTCTGCGCTGCATCGTCTCAGGCTTGCACTGCAGAGAAAGTGCAGGTTTGCTCTGAACACCTGGGAGCACCCCGGTGGGGCGAGGGCAGTGGCTAGACAGGTGCCCACTCCGAGGAGACCTGGGCCACACTCGGGGCTCCTCGCGGCTCTCAACCCCTCTCCTTCCGCCACAGGCCAGGAGGCTTCTCTCCTCAGGGCGCTCCCAGTCCCAGCCACAGAAGAGCCGGGGACAGTGCGTTGTCCCAAGCCCCCATCCGGTCTCCACCGCCGCCGGGAGGGCCGAGGAGCACCTAGTCCCAGAGCCTCCCTGCGGCGCTCGGGGCTCAGCTCAGAGCCCTGCCACGTGGTGGTGTCTGGATGGGAGACCCCAGGGCGAGGGCAGGGTCACCCCAGTGCACCTCCCCGCTGCCGGGCCAGTCCCCCACCGTCCCCTCCTTGTGCCATCCCGCTCTGCAGCTCACTGCCCACGGGGTGCAGAGCCAGGAGGACCTGGTCCACGGTTGCACACACAGCCCATTGGCTTGGCATCTGCAGACTCCGCTTGGCCCTGGAGTGCTGCATCCTGATTCTGCTCAGAAGCCAAGGATCATCCATGCAGCCTCGGCCGTGGCTGTTGCCAGGGTGAGGACACACGCACTGCGGTGCCGTGTCCGTGTAAGGCTCAGTTAGCCAGGCCGGGCCAGGCCATGTGCAGGAAGGCGTTTCGACTGAGGCTCCAGTAGCACCACGGGGAAAATATATAGCCAGGGCCCCCGGGGAAGCTGTGGGAAAGAACAGGCTACGCACGCAGCCTCTGGACGTGGACTCTGTCAAGCTGCTATTTTTATGGAGTGCGTTATTTTAAAAAATACCATTAAACCGGAAGTAGGGCAGAAATGGCTTTTCTGAATGGCATTCTGAAATGGCAGAAACACGTTTGGTAGAGCTGTTAATTAGTTGATGTTTCGTGCACACACATGCTCGCTCTGTGGACTGAAGCAGTCTGCATCTTAGTAACTGTTTTGATAAAGCACATATGATTGTCCTAATAAATATCCTTAATAGGTGTCTCTCACTTTTTCCTGCTAGCTCTTTTTGTCCTCTTACTGACCAATGTGCAAGGACACGCCTGAGTTACTTGGACAGCCCTGTGTGCTGGCTGCTCCCACACCTCAGGGTCAACTGAGCCAACATCCCTGTGCATGCTGTCTGACAGCCCATGGCAGGTGGTTTCGGAGACAGTGTCAGGTATCGTGCAGCATGTGGCAGTACTGCCCTAGAGATGTGTCAGGCCACCTGAGCCTGAAAGGATGGCCCGCATGAGCATCACTTCCTGTCTCTTGTACAAACTCCTGAGACAACTGTCAAGACTGCCTCATGAGATCAGTGTCAGTAACCTGCCTGAAAACTGCAGGCAAGTCCAGCCAGCGCTAGTTCCGGATTTCTAGCGATCACCAAATCAGCTGGAGGTGGACATTCTGCACTTCATGTGGCAATGTCCGAAAACAGACTTGGTTGCTTCCTTAATTGGGGATGATGGGAGATGCAGGGACTCTCCATCTGTGTGTGAGTTTACTAAATCAGAGACCCAGGAAATCCTGAAACCTCCCCTAGTGCCTTCCTTGCGAAGACACTGGATACGGTGGGCACACACTGCTGTGCCACGACAGAGGCCACTGAGCAACCGGAACAAGCTGCCTTTGCTGAAGAACAAGGCTCTGGGCAAGGTAGTATGAAACAGGTTCACTCGCTTCTTCATTGGATCGTGGCAGGAAGAGGAAGGACTGGGGTAAGTGACCTTCTGCTTGGCGTCTGGGCTCTGCCTGACTCACAGTGTTCAAAGATCAAAGAGAACCCCCAGACTCCACCTCCGACCCCATGGCTGCTCGCAGATACCGCACTGCGGATTTATCTACTTCCTGTCCATACAAGGCCTAGCTGGCCAAGTGCTCAGGCAGTGAGCTTTCGTCACCCACTGATCATGTCATCGCTGGGAAAATCTATAGCGAGGGACCCAGGGGAATTTTAAATCCCAGGAAATGGCTTCTTATAGTTAAAAAATATTTATCTTTGTGAAATGCTGAGGAATGATCTTCAAGTAGCAATTCCTAAAGCATAGCGTTCCCAGGCCAAGCAGGGAAGCCTTTTGCTAAATCTGAGGGCCACACTCCAAAGGATGACACTGGAAGTAGGAAAGGGGAGCAGCTACTCTATAAGGGACGCTGGGATTTGACGAGGTGAAACTCACCAGGACGCTAGGACTCTCATGCTCTCTGGCCACAACAGAGCACCGCCCACAGCCAGGCCTTTGCCAGACCAGGGTGCAGGGGAGCCTGGGTCCTGCAGGGCCAGCAGTCAGGCACAGAGGGCTGTGGACAGGATGAAACCCCTCTCTCCCTGCTGTGGCCTGAGTGTAGACACGGAAATACTGTCTTTTAGAAAGAAGTAACGGCCATACTCGAGGATCGCTTGTTTCATTTGCTTTGTTTTTGTGGTACCAGGGACCAAGCCTGGGCCATAGGCTGCACTCTGCCCCAAGCTCCACTCCCAGCCCCTGCAGACGCCAGGCAGCCGAATGAGACCGATCGCTTCAACTGAACACTGCGCACATCCAACTAGTTATCAGGTCGATATTTCAAATGGCGATACTTTTTCTTCATACTCACCTAGGAAATGAGTTACCCGAAGGGCATTCAGGAAGTATTTTACATTTAGAATCAATGTCAGTGTACAACTGTCAGCGCTGTCTAGTTTTTTTACCTTTGCTGTGGTACAAATGCAACGATGCTTGCCTTTATAGATTTTCATAAAATACATGTTTATGTAAAATATAAGTATAAAACATCATTGGACTTTACATATAGCTGCGTGTGTTTATATATTCACACACACACACACACACACACACACACACACACACACGGCTAGCCCCTGGATCTGTGGGTTTTGCTTTGCGGATTCAATCAACCATGGATTAGAAATACTTGAAAAAAACTGGCCTCTCCTGAGCACATGAGACTTCCCCAGCTAAGGCATGCAGCGTCTGTCTGCACAGCATTTACACTGCACTAGGCCTCACATGTAATCTGGAGACATCTGAAGTACACCAGAGGACGCAAGGCAATGCACCACGTGACCACAGAGACGGGGCACCCTCAGACCTCCGCCCCATGGGCTCCGGCCGGCCTGTGGCAGATCCTGGGCACAGCTGTGTGGGGATTCAGGACAGCAGGAGGCCCCGCCTCACATGACATTGCTGCCCGTGTGGTGACAGAGGACACACAGGTGCCGCACTGCTCAGGAAGCAGCCACTGACCTAATGGCCTTTCGAGGCTGCTCTGTGGGGAACGGGGTGCGAGCGAGATGCTCTGACTTACGCGGCCTCCTTTCTCAGGGTAGCACCGGCAGCCGCCGCTGCAGTCTCTCCCTCCGCAGGGCACATCGAGCTTCTTCACTCCCTGTGAAAATCAAGCACACAGCTGGTCACCTCCAGGGCCTGCGGCAGTCGATCCCCCCGGAGTCCGCACCTCCCACAGCCCAGTGCGTCCTCAGATGGGTGATGAGCATTTTCCGAAACAGTTTCGGGCTCACAGCAGGATGGGTGGAAGGGACAGAGTTCCTCCACTCCTGCCCGACTGTGCCCGGCCTCCCCACTAGGCACAGCCCGCCTGGAGGCCGCTGTCATCCTGGAGCCAGGCTGGGCACAGTGCGTCCCACGGTCGGGCCTTCGGAGCCACCTATGGGACGGTGAGGCTGAGCAGGGTCCTGGGCCCAGGAGCAGAGGATGCGTCCCTGGAGCCAGGGACTCTGGGGAGTGGAGACAGGCAGTGCCCTGTGAGGACACCGCAGGGACCCCAGGAACAGGAGGCGGTGCCTCAGCTGCCTGGAGGTGGAGGTGGAGGTGTCCTGGGAAGGACGGGAAGGGTCCCTTTCGGGGCATCATTCTGGGGCAGGACAGCTCTGTGGGGAGAAGGTGCACCTTATGCCAGGCCTCAGCATCTCAGAATAAAGAGGTGCTGGGGGTGGGAGCCCCAGCAGAGCAGCGCCCTGCACCCCCACCATGTTCACAGGACAGCACAGTGAGCAGCATCGCCACACTGACCTCCTTCCCCTCGGAGTAACTGGTGTGGCGCCTCCACCAGGTGTGTGCGACGGTGCAGCACCCTGCAGTGAGCGGGCGCCGGCCTCCAGCCCTGCTGTCTGTCACAGGAGGCTCTGGCCTCACTTCTTGCTGGCCTGTGCTTTCAGCCAAGTTGGCGAGAGGCCCACAGAGCCCGTCCTACTGGTGGTCACGCTTAGGGGACCCCGCACTCGGTTAAGTCATGGCATTTACGGGGCCAAACCTCACCAGTGGGCAGACCCTGCCAGTGCGTCCACGCAGCGGTGCCACTGTCCTGAGTGTCTCCCTGGGGGCTCAGCAGCAGGTCCCTGGGCGCCCAGTGCAGTCCGGGTGTCCTGGAAAGCGCCACGCCCTTACCCAGGTTGGGTGTGGCCCTGGGGCCCTGCACCTGAGCAGGGTCTGAGCAAGGTCTGTCCCATCCACAGGGACAGGAACCTCAGAGCCATCTGCCGGGTCGCCCCAGGCCCACAGTTCTCAAGGTTCTCTCTGAACAGACGATGAGGTCCTGTCCTTAGCACAGTCCTCTACCGCAAAGGCCCCTGCGCCGGTGTACCAGTCACAACCCTTCTCCTGACCCGCCAGCTCAGCCACCCGCGTGGCTTGAGGAAATCCCCAGTCTGCAAGTCTCAAATCCTCTAGAGAAACCAACACATCGAGAACCTTTTCAACCTCTTCTTAGTGATCTTTTTGTTCTGAGTGAGCTAATGAGGCAGCCGAGTTCCTCAGTGCAAAAGTAAACAGACATAAAATCCTTTTATGCCCTCAAAATATGATTCCAAGTATTCGCCTGTTTTTTTCATGGCTTCAAGGTTTATCTACAATGGGCCACAAGCTCCGTGGTTTTGTTTATGTGTTCTGAAGGGCACAGCTCCATGCATCACCTGCAGCTGCAGGGGACTGGCCTGGGTGGGACAAGCAAAGACTTTCAGGACAGGGGACCACACTGACAGCAGGAGGGGGACCCCGCTTCACCAAGAACTCACTGGGGGAAGGGGAGGGGCTGCTGGGTCCAGAAGGGGGGTCCATGCGCACAACCCCCATCTGCTGGTTCACAGGCCATTTCTAATTCTGATTTGAGAGCCACTAGCCAAACCCTGGGCATAAATCAGTGGTTGACATGATTCAAATCGGCCTCCCTGTTCTGAGTTTAGGAGACTCCCTGGATTTGTTAGGGAAGCACCTTCGCTCCTCACTGCCTGCCTGAAGTGGAACGGTGCTTTTTTGCTGTGAGGGCCAGGACAGGAGGCAGCCCGGGACACCTCCAGGGTCCACAGCTCTGTCCCAGACCAAGCCAACTCCCCCTGCAGACACTCCGGACTCCAGCCGTGTGTGAGACACACACACACCTGTCCAGCCTCTCCCCTGCCCTTTGGGG
The DNA here is from genome assembly GCF_000247695.1 of Heterocephalus glaber. Next base: position 2,293,262 of record NW_004624793.1, read on the forward strand.
GAGGCGCTTATGAATTCCAGCACCTACAAGAGCCCTCGATGCCACACTCAGGAATGCCGGTCTCAGGACCAGCAGAAATATTTGTGCCCTGGGGCAGGGTGTGGGCTCCAGACAGCCTCTGGCAAAGCAGCAGGTCCCCACATGGTCCCTGGGCAGACTCGGGGCCCTGGAACCTCCTCCACATGGTGCCCTCCTGAAGATGCAGAGGGGAGGGCTGCATGCAGGCCCAGAGCTGCGGCCTGCCTGCCGGTGTCCCCAACAGGACAACGCTACCCACTCACACAGGTGGGCTGGCTCCACGTTGTGACTCTGTCCCTTGATTTGCAACCCAAGGACAAACTCTGAGCCTGCTTCTGGTCAAGTCCTCAGGAAAACCGCCTCATTTCTCCCACCCTGCCTGTGTCTCTGGTGCTGCCAGCCACCTTAGGAGTGGAACCTGCCCCTCGATTCCAAGTCCTACTGGGTCAGGATCCGCTTTCCCCAGAGATTTCCAGTTAGCGTGCTGGGGTCTGCAAAACCCTGTGCTGGGTGGTGGCTGGGCCTGGGAAGGGGCCTCGCTGGGCCCAGGACGGGCGTCCCCACCCAGCCAGCTTGTCTCAGTGCTGCACGAAGTGGGGCGGGCTCAGGAGGTTCCCCTGGTTAAGGGGGACCCTGGGTGTGTCTGTCCCAGCAAAGGGCCATCCCCAGCCTCCCTTTGACCCGGCTTCCTGCAGGAGTCTGAGCACCTGGACTCAGGGAGGGACTTCCAGTCTGAGTCAATGTTTAGTTCTCTTCTCCTTCTCCAAAATATACACTTCCAGCGCCCTCTTTTCCCCTGGGTTTTACCCTGGCCTGCACTGGTGGCCAGCACTACTGTGCTGATCAGAAATCAGGGGACTCAGAAGTGACCCGGATGGCTTGGGAGCCCGCTGGTGAGGTGAAGGCCCCAGAGATGTTTTCTGGGGACCCAGGTCACCTTCTGCTCAGTCTGGATGCAGCTAACACTGTTCCCAGGTGGGCAGTGGGGAAGCTTTGGGAGCAGGACTCTCAGGTGATCTTTTACAGGGATTCTTCCCCTGGAGTCTTCCTGACTCCTTACATTAGGAAGCACTGAAAACCCGTCTGTCTTGTGCACATCCTCCCTAGACATATCCAGACCGAGCTGCAGCGTCCGGAGCCTTGGGAGAGCAGAAGCCCTGAATGCCACCGGGGAGACTGGCTCCAGCCTCCCGACCCGGCTTCCTCTCGGGCTCATGGGCAGTGCTCTGTGCCTGGATCCCTGGCTCTTCGGCTGCCACAGTGACTGCCTTGCCGTTCATAAACGGATTCCGAAGAGCCGGAGCAGAGATCAACAGAAGCAGCTGCAAGATTAAGAGGACATCCGGTCCCACGGGGGCTGGCGCTGGCTCCGAGGGAGCGGCCAAGGCAGAGGATCACATCGCTTCCCCGGGGACCTGGGCCAGGCATTCAGGAAGAGGGGCCTGCAGTCCCAGCGCACAGAATGCTGCCTGCCCAGTGCCGCTCCTCCCAGACTTGTGCTTGTATTCAGGACATTTAAAAACATTAAAAAATATGCAACAACTAGACTGCCAGAAAATAAAACACAAGAAGACGTAGACTCTCTAAGTCTCTTTGACTTCCTGTGCGAGTTGTCCATGTATATTAAAGGCAAAACCCCATGGAAATGTACCCGGCTTTTTGTAGCTCTGTCGTCTAAAGCTGACAAACTATAGGGAATGAAAGACAAAAACGGTGGCCAACTTGCACATAAAAGTGAGTATTAATCACATTTATATGAAGATCCAAGAACAAAATACATCTGTCCTAAAACAAAGAATATTTTGTCCTCTACATGTTCCAAAAATGCCTTGTCCAAGGAAGTTTTTTTTAGCCAATATACCTCCAGCCAAAAAGAGTAACTCTCTGAAGGGAATTCATAGATATTTCCCATCGAATCGCCCCCGGCATCCAACCCAAACTTCCTCTGCAGAGCAAGCCTCGACTACCCGGCCTAAGGGACATGAAAGGTAAATATTTCTTACTGCTGAAAGTAATTACCTTTCATATTTTAAGGCAAAATAATCTCTACTAGTCTTTGTCTTTGCTGCAAGTCTGGTCAAGCAGAGCTTTTTAGAAATATCCTCCTAGTCCAAAAATAGAGGCCAACCAAGAAGAAAGCCAACTTGGGACTGAGCTCCCAGAAAGTTCTATTCATTTATCAAAACAGGAAATATAAGCCATTTCCACACATGCTGCTTTAGAAATTAAGGAAATCATTCCAACATGGTATTAGCAGGACAAGGTATATGGAAAAGGAAGCTGGAGTCACAGGGCCACTCACAGAACAAATCCTGTCCCCAAAGAGCCAGGGGAGACCCTGCCAACTCAGATGCTGTCCTTTGTTTAACAGCATTTTAAGGGAACTAAAACAACTGCGGTCACTCTAGATCGCAGAGGTAGCACGGGGATGGACCACCCAATGACCACCAACAGTTCCAGCATGGTGATGACGCCACTCCCCGTCCTCAGGGAGCTGGACGTGCAGGAGATTTAGGAGGTCAGGCTGTTGTGTTGAAGCAGAAGAGCCGGGGGTGGTGGGAAGGCTGCAGTCTGGTCCTGGGCAAGCTCCCTTAGTTCCAGCCGTGAATACCTGGGGAGTGGCCATGCTGCCCTCCCGTCACCATGGCAGCAGATGCTACCATGGCAGCAGACAGCAATCAGGAGGCTTGGCCTTAGGAGCTGTGCCTGAGTCATCAGGAACAAGATGCACACTTGTACATCTCACTGAGCAACTTCGGGCCACCTTCTAGTTCTGGAGCAGCTCCAAGTGCAGGGGGTTTCCCACAGTGGCTTGGAACCTGTGCAACGTGGGACAGCCACTCGAGTACCCAAGGTGCTTCGTGCCGGTGCTGATGGCAGGAATGTGATGGGGGAGGGGGGGGTGTATGGGCCAAGAGCGCTCCGAAGGCCAGGGGCCAAGGCCAGGGTGCTTCCCGAGTCACACCCTTCTTCCTCCTGACATCTGGAGTCTGCTACACAGGTCTGCAGTGAAGACTCAGGGGCAGGCTTCTGGACACCCCAAGGCCCTGGCCAGGGTCACTCGGGCCAGCCAGCCAGCCTGGCACACAGGGCCTGGGCTGCAGACACAGGAAGGAGGGCTGGACCCCAGCCAGATGGCGGAGCCAGTGCTTCCCTGGGGCGCCTGGGCTGGGCTGGGCACCTTCTCAGGTGTGAGTGGCCCGGGGTGCGGGTGAGGACACGTGGAACATGGGCAGGGTGAGCTGGGAGAGGCGGACCCGGTGTTTCCTGCAGCACAGCCGCTGCCCTGTCTTTCTTCGGGGCTCCATGTCTTCCCTCCTGGAGGTGAGAGCAGACTGTGTCTCCTCCCCAGAGGAGGTGCAGGCCTGCTGCGGTCGCAGGCACAGGGAGGGCGGATGTGGTGGCAGGCCCTGACTGGAAGCCCCCAGGGCTTCAGGGGACGCTGCCTCTGTCCACACATCCCACAGCCCATTAGCGGAGCAAGCCCAGCACCCCTAGGGTGCTGTACCAGGAGCTGGGCGGGCATCTGGAGTCTCTCCATCCTGAGTTGCCCAGACAGCACCAATGGGACGAGGCTTTGGGGCAGACAGTGGGCAGCAACCAGGGGCCAGGTGGCTGGGGCAATGGGTGGTGGCTGGAGGGGACAGGCAGGCTGGAGAGAGGTTCAGAGCGGATGAGGGCTCCGGCAGTGCCCCCCAAATCCACCCACTGCCACCTCTGGTAGTGCCCAGGGCGACCGCAGTTCCGGGGAAGACACCCGGGTGTGTCGTCATCCCAGGTCAGTGCAGGCACAGATGCACGCGTCTCCCTCTTGCACAGGGCTTCCAGCCTCTCTCCAGAAGCTGATCTGAGAGGACTCCCCACCTGGGACTCCAAGCCCTGCAGCTGCAGTGGACAGACCTCTGGTCTCCAACAGGAGCCAAGTCTGGAAGGGGCCTGCTCACCACCTCTGTCACTCTCCTTGACCTGCTGCCCAGGGCCAGGCTGGCGCCTCCGCGTGCCAGGGGCAGGTCTGCCTCGGACTACTGGGTCCCTCTTGCCGAGGCCTGTATGGAGTTGCCACTGGCTGGTGTTACTCTGGGAGCCACATGCACACACGAGTGTAGACGCATGTACACATGCAACTGAGATACAGCGCAGGACCGGGGCCTCCAGCCGAAGTCGCATGATGCTGTCCTTGAATTCTTCGGCCAGTCTCTCAGCGGAGCCGTTTCTGGACATCGGGTCCTCTGTCTCCTCTCCAGTGCCATCCTTAACACGGACAGTCACCCTCCCCGTGCATATCAACCCTGAGTGCCCGGCCAGGTGGTTACTTCCGGTACCAGCCCTTCTGTGCGGTGCCACAGATGCAGCACACCCGTGAGTCCCCTCCGCAGACCACACAGCCTCTCTGCCCCGTCCCTTGGGCTCTGACCTTCGGGCCCGTTATTCCTCCCCTTGCTCTCCACCCCCTTCTTTTTCTTCTTTTTGGTACTGGGATTGAACCCAGGGCCTTCACACTGAGCTATGACCCCGGCTTTTAATTTTTTCCCAGCTTGTTAATCTTTATTTTGAGACAGGGTCTCACTACGTTTCTAAGTTGCAAGGACTGGACTCGAACTTGTGAGCCTCCTGCCCCAGCCTCAGAGAGTGGGGGCATTTCCCCTCCATGCTGGGCTTACTCCTCCTCTTTCAGCTCCACCTGGATCCTCAAACCCTTTCTGCAGGACGCTGGAGTGCACCCAGTAGGAGCACCCCTGGGTGCTCATCCCCTCACAGGGCGCAGCTCCGCGCGCCTGCCCAGTCAGCTCAGAACGCTCACCTTGCGCCCCACCCACGCTGCAGCCCCACTCACTCTGACACTCACGCTGCGGAGGAGAAAGTCAGGCCACTGGGGTCTCCTCTGGCCCATCTGTGTTGTTTTCTGCAGGGCTCCTGCTCCGGCTCCCTGTGTAACTGTACCCTGGGTCCTCACGTTCTGCAAAATCACCCGCAAACTGAGGAGGCGCCCAGAAGAGAGCGCTAGGCCGACCTCACCACACCTGCACAAGCCCAGCAGCCTGAATGGCGAGGGGCTTCCAGGGCAGGAACCTCGAGGAGAGAGGAAGGCGAGAGCCCGCTGACCCACACCCCGCAGCATGGGGGCACCCGAGGCCCAGCGGGCATGACAGGAGGACCTGGGGACTCTGGGGTTTGCTGGGCCCCTGTCTGCTCCTTAGGGCTCCCAACTCCCGAGGTGCTGAGGCCAGCAACCTGAGCACCACTGCTCACTTAAGTGTTGATCTTCCCACCAAAATAAGGAGAAAACTGGCCACATTAGAGACTTATTGTTTGTTTTTGAGACAGGGTCTCACTATGTGGCCCAGGCTGGCCTGGAACTCATGGCGATCCCCGGCTCAGCCTCTGAGTGCCGGGACCACAGGCGTGCCCACCACACTGGGCAGAGACCCTAAACAACGGAGGTGTTGCCGGTCATTTTGTAGCCTGAGGGGTCCTGTCAGCCTCGGCCTCAGAACAAGGTACTCTCACTTCCCCTGCAGGAGCCGCTGAGGAGCTGGGCCAGGCCTGAGTGTTCGAGCTTCCTACACGCGTAGAGCCACGCCCGAGGCTCCAGGCTGGAGAGGCAGCGAGCAGCCTCCCCCAGGCATGACCTCCCTGGCTGCGCCCTAACTGCCCTCGCGGCTGGCGTGTCGGCTCTCGGTCTTCCCCAGCGAGCGCCCTGGCATGGGTGGGGGTGCATGGTCAGCGCCGCTCCAAGGGGTGAGGCCCCTCTTGCAGCGTCTATTTTGGAGAGGGACACGGCCGAAGAGCTCTGTCCCCACCCTGCCATGCTGACTCGGGGGTGCAGGGCTCCCCGAACACAATGGGCGTCTGTTCCGCTCGGCCAAGGCTGGTCCAGGCAAGGAGGGCTCGAATTTGTGCTGGCAAAGGATGGCAGCGGCCCTGCCTGGGCAGGCGCGGCCTCGGGTGCAGCCTCTTCCTCCACTGTCTATGGCAACACCACGCCAAGGCCACGGCCACGCAGCACCTGGCTCTGGGTGGGGCTCCGAGTTCCTGCTTCGCTCTCCTGCCTGTCCCTGGCCACGTACGTCAGACCTGGGAAGGGGCTCGGGTCTCCTCCTCTCTCTGGCACTTCTTCCGGTGCTGTGACCCGGCACGTGGGGTGGCCCCATGGTCACACCAGGTGCCAGCGGAGCAGAGCGACAGCCAGGCCCTCCCCGGCCCTGTGCTCCTCCCGCCTCTCTGCTGGCTGGGCCCCGCACTCTGAGGGGCACAGGAGACGACGCACGGTGGCAGTGCCAGCCGGCAGGCACACAGGCAGCCTGGGCAGCTCTGCCCGGCTTGTGCACACTGGCCCATGGCGGGCCGCCTTCCTTCAGCTCTGGCACCCACGCGTACCTAAGTGTGAGCGCTGGGCCAGCAGGGTCTGCACTGGGCGGGACGGTTCAGGAGCTGGGTCTGCTGCCCCCAGCCCGGCACTGCTGCCCTCCTGCCTGACACTCGTGCCTGGTGTGGCCCTGGCCCGCTGGTGCTTCTGGCAAGGTGCGTGATGCCCTCCAAACAGGGCCACACTCCAGGCCTTGGGAGAAATCCTTATCCCATCCGTCAGTTCCCCCACTCAAAGAACCGGTTGACAGAGCCGGGTGTGCACACCTGTGATCTCAGCACTCAGGAGGCTGAGGCAGGAGGATCACTGTGAGTTTAAGGCCAGCCTGGGCTACATAGTGAGACCCTGTCTCAAAAAACAAACAAAAAAAGCAGAAGAAGGGATGATAGCATTTACTTTCCTGCAAGGGGCTGCTGTTAGGCCCGAAGGAAAGATACCCTTGGAGAGAGCTCCGGGTGGGCCCAGCTGGGGCCGGAAGTGAGTGCTGCTCCAGGTTGGATCTTTGTTTCGGTTTTCCTCTGCGGGGGGTCGGGGACTTCATTCCCTAGCACAGAGTGGGCGCAGCAGGGCAGCCTCTGCCCCTTCCGGGGACTCTCGCCGATCGGGTGCAGAGGATGCTGTGAGCCCACACAAAGTTTGTGGGAAGGATGCAGGGTGCACCCTGGCGGGGAGACCCGAGTCCCCGCACCCTCACTTTCTCTGGGGCCAGGTCTGCAGAAACAGCGTGCCGATTCCTCTAATATGCAGACTCCTGCGTTTTCTCCCTTTTTCTTCAGTAAGAAGCTGGCGCAGGCAGTGTCAGCGGCTCCAGCATGCTGAACCCTGTACTGAGGTCGGCCCTCCGGCCAGGGTCTTCTGAGCCTGAGATAAAGGTCCCAGAGTGCCCCAGGTGACCGGCCTGTCAGTCCCCAGGGCTTCCAAGAGTTCTTATCACCCCGCAAACAAGCAACATGCTGAGATCGAAAACATCCAGAGCCGACTTCCTGGAGTGTTCCAAGTGAAGTCATCTGGCCCATCTTTCACATCCGGTTTTATTATGCTCCTGTCCTTCCAAAACAGGGCTTGGGTTGGGGATTTAGCTCAGTGGTTCTGGTGCCTGAGTGCAAGGTCCTGAGTTGGATCCCCAGTACCAAAAAAAAAAAACAAAATCAAAACAGGGCTTATGCTTCTGTCCAACAAAGGCCAGGAAGTACAGCACTGTGGCCCTGACAGACCCGGGACCCAGGCAGCGGGGCAGTGCAGAGCCCTGCAGAGGGCAATGAGAGGGTGGGGCCGCAGCCCCCGACACACACGGGCCTGAACTCCGCTTTCTCCTGGACCATCCTCCCCTGCACCCCATGTGACCTCCAGGATGATCTGAGAGCCCTTCAGGCGGCCCTGCCCCGGGAGCAGGCACTGCAAGGACTCAGGACAGTCTGCACTGCAGGAGCCCAGGGAGGGAGGGGTTCGCCCCAGTCCCAGTGTGAGCTGGACTCCACCTGGGCTGCACGGAGGGAGGCCCGCTTCCCTGACACAGGAGCCATCAGGGCCGGCTCTGCCCCTAACTCCAGGTCTGTGCCGCCTGACACTGGTGTCACTGCTGTGGACCGGGAGCTGGCACAGAGACCTGAGGACTACAGGGGATGGAGGGGTGTCGCAGCACACACAGCGCTCTCAGGAGTTGGTGTGCATGAGCAGGTCAAGGGCAGCACTCTGCGCCATCACCACTCTGGGAAGCACTCGGCACAGTCACCTGGGCTCTGGGAAGCACTTAGCACTGGGCCTGCCTCGGTGCCCTCACCGTCCTCCCTGCGCCTGGCGATCCAGCAGCCACCTCCTTCCTCCCCAGCTGTCAGGACTCAGCCTGCCTCACCCCAGCACCACCTTCAGAGAGCGCCTGCCAAGAAGTGCAGCTCCGCACACCATGAACAGCCAGGCTGGCTCCTGGAGTGTGGCGGGCTTTCCCTTCACAGACCGCCTCCCCCTCCCCTCCCCCTGGTGCCCTGCAGCGGGGCCGGGGCCCTTGAAGCCCTGGCCCAAGGGTCACAGAGCACACGCAGCCTGCACAGCATCGAGCCGGGTGAATCAGCCACCCAGGGCTCGGGGCCCCAGGCCTTCTTTTGCCTTTTAAGAAATCTGTTTTCCTTCGCTTGCGTTGCATTACAGGGTGGCCACATGCCTTGCAGAGAGCCTCTGCGTGCACAGGGAACTTTTTGGCTCTTTTTATGTCCACCCCTCCCCTCCAAATCCTTTCCCATGTGCGAAAGCTCCATCTTCTTGTTTCCTATTACCTAGCTTTTATTTTGCTCTTGATTTACACTTTGGGTCTCTCATATAAGGGAAACCATGTGACATTTGAGCTCTGTGTCTGATTTCTTTCAGGTAACGTCATGGTCTCAAGGTGCTTCCATTTTCCTACAGATGACTCAAGTTTATCCTTCTTTAAGGCACAGTAGTCCTCCATGGCGTGTAAGCATTGTATCATATTCTTTGATGCTGAATATTTTTCATGGATTTGTTGCCAGCCTTCTTGCATATTCTCTGTCCCTTATCAATTCGCTGTGCCTCAGATCATCTTCAGGAGCCACAGGAGCACTCCACCTGCTGCTGGAATGGGCCTGAAGCCCAGATGTTGGATGCCCCTCAGCAGATGCTGCCTGAGGAACGCACAGCATGAGCAATGGAGGAGGAGGCCGGGGTCGAGCTCCCTGATCCTGGACGAGCCATGGTGCCCGGCCTGTCCCTTCTCGGACCCACTGGCTCTCGTCCTGGCGAATTCTCCCCACCCTGTTCCTCCTGAAGTCTCAGCAAAGCAGCTTCTGCTCAGTGAGCTCGGGAGGCTGCCAGCCTTGCTGCGGCAGGGTGTCCCCGATCTCAGCGGTCGGTGGCAGCGGGTGGCCCTGGCCCAGTGGTCCTCAGGCTTGGAGCCACGGAGCCCCTTACAATCTGCCTCCTCTCACCAGCTGGCCCCAGCCTGGCTCGGGCGCCACACGGGCCTTGGCCGGGCTCCTCTGACCAGCACAACGGAGCCCTGTT